>JAEUCK010005185.1:0-49963 GCA_017311455.1 Otocyon megalotis megalotis
TTACTGTACCGATTAGGGTTAGGGTTAGTTTTAGGGTGAGGGTTACCGTACAGGTTTGTTTTAGGGTTAGGGTTAGGGTTAGGTTTAGGGTTAGGGTTATCGTACAGGTTAGGGTCAGGGTTAGGGTTAGTGTTAGGGTTAGGGTTAGGGTTAGGTTTAGGGTTAGGGTTATCGTACAGGTTAGGGTCAGGGTTAGGGTTAGTGTTAGGGTTAGGGTTAGGGTTAGGGTTAGGTTTGCGGTAGAGTTTAGGGTTATGATTAGGGTTAGGGTTACCGTACAGGTTAGGGTTAGGTTTAGGGTTAGGGTTAGGGATAGTTTTACGGAACAAGTTAAGGTTACGGTTAGGTTTAGGGTTTGGGTTACGGTATAGTTTTGTATTATGGTTAGAGTTAGGGTTATGTTTATGTTTACAGTACACGTTAGGGTACAGGTTAAGGTTAGGATTAGGGTTAGGATACAGGTTAGGTTTAGAGTTAGCGATAAGGTTAGGGTTAGGGTAACTGTAAAGGTTAGGATTAGGGTTACTGTAGAGGGTAGGGTTAGGTTTAGGGTTAGGTTCAGGGTTACGGTACAAGTTAGAGTTAGGTTTAGTGTTATGGTTAGGGTTACGGTACATGTTAGTGTTAGGGTTAGGGTTACGGTTACAGGACAGGTTAGGGTTAGAGTTAGGGTTTCGGTACAGTTTAGAATTAGGGTTAGGGTTAGGGATACGGTACATGTTAGGGTTAGGGTTAGGGTAATGGTGAGGGTTAGTTTTATGGTACAGATTAGGTTTAGGTTAGGGTTGCGGTACAGGTTAGGTTTAGAGTTAGGGTTAGGTTTAGGGTTACTGTACAGGTTAGGGTTAGGGTTAGGGTTAGGTTTAGGGTTAGGGTTAAGGTTGCGGTACAGTTTAGGGTTAGGATTAGGGTTTGGTTTGCCATACAGGTTAGGGTTAGGGTTAGGTTTATGGGTACCATTAGGGTTGCGGTACAGGTTAGGGTTAGGGTTAAGTTACAGGATAGCACTAAGGTTAGGGTTGGGGTTAGGATTACGGTACAGGTTAGTGTTAGGGTTTGGGTTTGGGTTAGGGTTCGGTACATGTTAGTTTTAGAGTTAGGGTTAGGGTTAGGGTTACGGCACAGCTTAGAGGTAGGGTTAGGGTTAGGGTTTCGGTATAGGTTAGGGTTAGGGTTAGGGTTACGGTAAAGGATAGGGTTAGGGTTAGGGTTAGGGTTTCGGTACAGGATAGGGTTAGGGTTAGGGTTAGGGTTAGGTTTTCGGAGCAGGTTAGGTTTAGGGTTAGGTTTACGGTACATGTTAAGGTTAGGGTTAGGGTTAGGGTTGTTTTACAGTACAGGTTAGGTTTAGGTTTAGGTTAGGGTTGCGTTACAGGTTATGGTTAGAATTAGGGTTAGGATTAGGGTTACTGTACAGGTTAGGGTTAGGGTTAGTGTTAAGGTTGCGGTACAGGATATGTTTTGGGTTAGGGTTACGGTACAGGTTAGCATTAGGGTTAGCGTTAGGGTTACGGTTAGGGTTAGGGTTAAGGTAGCCGTACAGTTTTGGGTTAGGATTAGGGTTTGGTTTGCCATACAGGTTAGGGTTAGGTTTAGGTTTAGGGGTAACGTTAGGTGCGGTACAGGTTAGGGTTAGGGTGAGGCTTAAGGTACAGGATAGCACTAAGGTTAGGGTTGGGTTAGGGTTACGGGTCAGGTTAGGGTTAGGGTTAGGGTTACGGTACAGGTTAGCATTAGTTTAGGGTTAGGATTAGGGTTACTACAGGTTATGGTTAGGGTTAGGGTAAGGGTTACGGTACAGATTATGGTTAGGTGTAGGGTTAGGGTTAGGGTTTCAGTACAGGTTCGGGTTAAGGTATGGGTTAGAGTTATGGTACAGATTAGCGTTAGGGTTAGGGTTAGGTTAGGGTTACGGTACAGGTTAGGTTTACGGTTAGGGTTAGGGTTACAGTTATGGTACAGGTTAGGTTTCCGGTTAGGTTTAGGGTTAGGGTTAGTGTTACGGTACAGGTTAGGGTTAGGGTTAGTGTTAGGGTTAGGGTTAGGTTTCCATAGAGGTTAGGGTTAGGGTTAGGGTTAGTGTACAGGTTAGATTTACAGGTAGGTTTAAGGTAGGGTTAGGGTTACGGTAAAGGTTAGGGTTAGGTTTAGGGTTAGGGTTACGGTACAGGGTAGGGTTTGGGTTAGGTTAAGGTTTATGGTTACGGTACAAGTTAGGGTTAGGTTTAGTGTTATGGTGAGGGCTACGGTACAGGTTAGGGTTAGGGTTAGGGTTATGGGTAAGGTTAGGGTTAGGGTTTGCGTTAGGGTTTCGGTACACATTAGGGTTAGGGTTAGTGTTAGGGTTAGGGTAGGGTTAGTTTTACGGTACAGTTTAGGTTTAGAGTTAGGGGTAGGTTTGCGGTAAAGGTTAGTTTTAGGGTTAGGGTTCGGTTTAGGGTTACTGTACAGGTTAGGGTTAGGGTTAGGGTTAGGGTTGCGGTACAGGTTAGTTTTAGGGTTAGTGTTAGTGTACGGTATAGGTAAGTGTAATGGTTATTGTTAGGGTTAGTGTTAGGGTTACAGTTAGGGTTGTAGTACAGTTGTGGGTAGGATTACGGGTAGGGTTAGCGTTAGGTTTAGAGTTACAGTTCAGGGTAGGGGTAGGGTTAGTGTTATGGTACAAGTTAGGGTTCGGGTTAGGGTTAGTGTTAGGGTTAGGGTTACGGTACAGGTTAGGGTTAGTGTTAGGTTTAGAGTTACGTTTAGTGTTACGGTACAGGTTAGTGTTACGGTTAGGGGTATGGTTACGGAACAGGTTATGGTAATGTTTAGGTTTAGGGTTACGGTATAGGTTAGGGTTAGGATTAGGGTTACGGTAAAGGTTAGGATTAGGGTTAGGGTTAGGGTTAGTGTTACGGTAGAAGTTAGGGTTAGGGTTAGGGGTAATATTAGGGTGACGGTTACGGTACAGTTTATGGTTAGGTTTAGGTTTAGGGTTAGTGTTACGGTACAGGTTAGGGTTAGGGTTAGGGTTACGGTACACATTAGGTTTAGGGTTAGGGTTAGGCCTAGGGTTAGGGATAGGATTATGGAACACTTTAGGGTTATGGTTAGGTTTAGGGTTATGGTTACGGTGTAGGTTAGCGTTATTATTAGGGTTAGGGTTAGGTTTTCCATAGAGGTTAGGGTTAGGTTAAGGGTTAGGGTTCAGGTTACGGTACAGGTTAGTGTTAGGGTTAGGGTTAGGGTTACGGTACCGGTTAGGATAAGGGTTAGGGTTAGGGTTTCGGTACAAGTTTCGGTTAGGGTTAGGTTTAGGGTTACTGTACATGTTAAGGTTAGGGTTAGGGTTAGGGTTAGTTTTACGGTGAGGTTAGGTTTAGGGTTAGGTTAGGGTTGCGGTACAGGTTAGGGTTAGGGTTAGGGCTAGGTTTAGGGTTACTGTACAGGTTAGGGTTAGGGTTAGGGTTAGGAATGCGGTACCGGTTAGGTTTTGGGTTAGGGTTACGGTACAGGTTAGCATTAGGGTTAGGGTTAGGGTAACGGTACAGGTTAGCATTAGGGTTAGGGTTAGGTTTAGGGTTAGGTTTACGGTACAGGTTGGGTTAGGGTTAGGGTAAGGGTTACGGTACAGATTATGGTTAGGTGTAGGGTTAGGGTTAGGGTTAGGGTTAGGGTACAGGTTAGGTATACTGTAAGGGTTAGGGTTAGGTTTAGTGTTACAGTACAGTTTAGGTTTAGCGTTAGGGTTAGGTTTACAGTTACGGTACAGGTTAGGTTTACGGTTAGCGTTAGGGATAGGGTTAGTGTTATGGTACAGATTAGGATTAGGGTTAGTGTTAGGGTTAGGGATGGGTTTCCCATAGAGGTTAGGGTTAGGGTAGGGTACAGTTTAGGTTTAGAGGTAGGTTTAAGGTTATGGTTATGGTTACGGTAAAGCTTATAGTTAGGCGTAATGGTTAGGGTTACGGTACATTGTAGGGTTAGGGTTAGGGTAGGTTTAGGGTTACAGTACAAGTTAGGGTTAGGTTTAGTGTTAGGGTTAGTGTGGCGGTAGGTTAGTGTTAGGGTTAGGGTTAGTTTACGGTTACGGTACAGGTTAGGGTTATGGTTAGGGGCATGGTTACGGTACAGGTAAGTGTTAGGTTTAGGGTTAGCGTTAGGTTTGCGTTACAGTACAGTTTAGGGTTAAGGTTAGGGTTAGTTTAGAGTTAGGGTTAGGGCTATGATAGTGGTTAGGGTTAGGCTTAGGGTTGGGTTTAAGGTTACGGTTAGGTTTACAGTACAGGTTAGGGTTACATTTAGGGTTAGGGTTAGGGTTAGGGTTAGGATTAATGTTAGGGTTAGGGTTAGGGTTATGGTACAGTTTAGGTTTAGGGTTAGGTTTAAGGTTAGGGTTAGGGATAGGTTTAAGTTTAGGATTAGGTTTACCGTATAGGTTAGGGTTAGGTTTAGAGTTAGGGTTGCGGTACAGATTAGGGTTAGGGTTACGGTTAGGTTACCGTACAGGTTAGTGTTAGGGTTAGCGTTATGGTTAGGGTTACCATACAGGTTAGTGTCAGGGTTAGGGCTGAGGTTAGGGTTAGGGTTAGGATTAGGGTACTGGTTAGCATTAGGTTTAGGGGTAGGGTTAGAGTTACGATACAGGTTAGTGTCAGTGTTAGGGTTAGGGTTAGGGTTACTGTAGGGTTAGGGTACAGGTTAGCGTTAGGTTTAGGAGTAGGGTTAGGGTTACAATACAGGTTAGGGTTAGGGTTAGGGTTAGTGTTACGGTACCGATAAGGGTTATGGTTAGGGTTACGGTTAAGGTTAGGGTTAAGGTACAGACTAGGGTGAGGGTTAGAGGTAGGGGTAGGGTTACGGTACAGGTTAGGTTTAGGGTAAGGGTTAGTGTAGGGTTAGGTTTGGGGTGAGGGTTATGGTACAGGTTCGGTTTAGGTTTAGGGTTAGGGTTATGGTGAGGGTTATGGTACAGGTTAGGTTTAGGGTTGGGGTTAGGGTTAGGGTTAGGGTTAGTTTTACGGTCAGGTTAGGTTTAGGGTTAGGTTAGCGTTGCGGTACAGGTTAGGGTTAGGTTTAGGGTTAGGCTTAGGGTTACTGTACAGGTTACGGTTAGGGTTAATGTTAGGGTTGCGGTACAGGTTAGGTTTTGGGTTAGGGTTACTGTACAGGTTATCATTAGGGTTAGGGTTAGGGTTAGGGTTAGGGTTACGGTACAGTTAGGGTTTAGGTGTAGGGTTTGGGTTAGGTTTAGAGTTAGGGTTGCGGTACTGTATAGGGTTAGGAATAGGGTTTGGTTTACCATAGAGGTTAGGGTTAGGGTTAGGTTTAGGGTTAGCGTTAGGGTTGCGGTAGAGGTTAGGGTTAGGGTTAGGGTTACGGTACAGGTTAGGGTTAGGGTTAGCGTTATGGTACAGTTTAATATTAGGGTTAGTGTCAGGATTAGGGTTATGGTACAGTTTAGGGTTAGGGTTAGGGTAAGGGTTACGGTACAGATTATGGTTAGGTGTAGGGTTAGCGTTAGGGTTTCAGTACAGGTTAGGATTAGGGTAAGGATTAGAGTTACGGTACAGTTTATGGTTAGGGTTAGGGTTACGGTACAGGGTAGGTTTAGAATTAGTTAGGTTTAGGGTTGTGGTACAGGTTAGGGTTAGGGTTAGGGTTAGGTTTAGGGTTACTACAGGTGAGGGTTAGTGTTAGTGTTAGGGTTGCGGTACAGGTTAGGTTTTGGGTTAGGGTTACGGTACTGCTTAGCATTAGGGTTAGGGTTAGGGTTAGGGTTACGGTACAGGTTAGGGTTAGGGTTAGAGTAAGGGTTACGGTACAGATTATGGTTAGGTGTAGGTTTAGGGTTAGGCTTTCAGTACAGGTTAGGGTTAGGGTTAGGGTTAAGGTTACGGTAGAGTTTAGGTTTAGGGTTAGTGTTAGGGTTAGGGTTACGGTACAGGTTAGGTTTACGGTTATGGTAAGGGTTACAGGTACGGTACAGGTTAGGTTTACGTTTAGGGTTAGGGTTAGTATTAGGGTTAGGGTTAGGTTTCCCATAGAGGTTATGGTTAGGGTTACGGTTAGGGTACAGGTTAGATTTAGAGGTTGGGTTAAGTTTAGGGTTATGGTTACGGTACAACTTAGGGTTAGGGTTACGGTACCGGGTAGGGTTAGGGTTAGGGTTAGGTTTAGGGTTACGGTGCAAGTTAGGGTTAGGTTTAGTGTTAGGTTTCCGATAGAGGTTAGGGTTAGGGTTATGGTTAGGGTACAGGTTAGGTTTACAGGTAGGGTTAAGGTTAGGGTTAGAGTTACGATAAATTTTAGGGATAGGGTTAGGTTTAGGGTAAAGGTATAGGGTAGGGATAGGGTTAGGGTTAGGTTTAGGGTTACGGTACAAGTTAGGGTTAGGTTTAGTGTTATGGTTAGGGTTACGGTACAGGTTAGTGTTAGGGTTAGCGTGAGGGTTACGGTACAGGGTAGGGTTAGGGTTGGGTTAGGTTTAGGGTTACGGTACAGGTTAGGGTTAGGTTTAGTGTTATGGTTAAGGTAACGGTATAGGTTAGTGTTAGTGTTAGGGTTACGGTTAGTTTTACGGTACAGGTTAGGGTTAGGGTTAGTGTTAGGGTTTCGGTACTGGTTAGGGTTAGGGTTAGGTTTAGGGTTATGGTACAGGTTAGGGTTAGTGTTTGGGTTAGGGTTAGCGTTAGTTTTATGGCACGGTTAGGTTTAGGGTTAGGGTTGCGGTACAGGTTAGTGTTTGGATTAGTGTTAGTGTACGGTACAGGTAAGGGTTACGGTTAGGTTTGGAGTAGGGTAAGGGTTATGGTTAGGGTTGTGGTACAGTTGTGGGTTAGTGTTACGGGTAGGGTTAGGGTTAGGTTTAGGGTTACGGTTCAGGGTAGGGTTAGGGTTAGTGTTACGGTACAAGTTAGGGTTCGGGTTAGCGTTAGTGTTAGGGTTAGGGTTACGGTTCAGGTTAGCGTTAGGGTGAGGGTTAGGGTTACCTTTAGGGTTACGGTACATTTTAGGGTTACTGTTAGGGGTATGGTTACGGTACAGTTAAGGGCTAGGTTTAGGGTTACGGAAGAGGGTTGTGTTAGGGTTAGGTTACGGTACAAGATAGGGTTAAGTTTAGCGTTAGTTTTATGGTTAGGGTTAGGGTTACGGTAGTGGTTAGGGTGAGGCTTAGGGTTGGGTTTAGGGTTGCGGTTAGGGTTACGGTACAGGTTAGGGTTACGGTTAGGGTTAATATTAGGGTTAGGGTTAGAGTTACGGTACAGGTTAGGTTTAGGGTTAGGGTTAAGGTTAGGGTTAGGTACAGGTTTAGATTAGTGCTACGTTTACGATACAGCTTAAGGCTGGGTTAGGGTTAGGGTTAGGGTTACTGTACAGGTTAATGTTAGGGTTAGGGGTGGAGTTAGGGTTATGGTTAGGGTTACCATACAGGTTAGTGTCAGGGTTAGGGTTGGGGTTAGGGTTAGTGTCATGGTCACGGTACTGGTTAGCATTAGGTTTAGGGCAGGGTTACGGTTACGATACAGGTTAGTGTCAGGGTTAGGGTTAGGATAGGGTTACTATAGGGTTACGGTACAGGTTAGCGTTAGGTTTAGAGGTAGGGTTAGGGTTACGATACAGGTTAGGTTTAGGGTTAGTGTTAGGGTTAGGGTTAAGGTGAGGGTTACTGTACCGGTTAGGGTTAGGGTTAGTTTTAGGTTTAGGGTTACCATACAGGTTAGTTTTAGGGTTAGGGTTAGGGTAGGTTTAGGTTTAGGGTTATCGTACAGGTTAGGGTTAGGGTTAGGGTTAGGGTTAGGTTTGCGGTACAGGTTAGGGTTATGATTAGGGTTAGGGTTACCATACAGGTTAGGGTTAGGTTTAGGATTAGGGTAGGGTTGTGGACAGGTTAGAGTTAGGGGTAGTTTTATGGTACAGTTTAGGATTAGGGTTAGGGTTAGAGTTAGTGTTATGGTACAGGTTAGGTTTAGGGTTAGGGTTATGATTAGGGTGAGGGTTACGGTACAGTTTATGGTTAAGTTTAGGTTTAGGGTTAGGGTTATGGTACAGGTTAGTGTTAGGGTTAGGGTTACGGTACAGGTTATGTTTAGGGTAAAGTTTAGGGCTAGGGCTAGGGATAGGATTACGGAACAAGTTAAGGTTACGGTTAGGTTTAGTGTTAGGGTTACAGTATAGGTTTGCATTATGGTAAGAGTTAGGGTTATGTTTATGTTTACAGTACACGCTAGGGTTAGGGTTAGGGTTAGGTTTAGGGTTGGTTTAGTGTTTCGGTACAGGTTAGGGTTAGGGTTAGTGTTAGGGTTAGGGTTAGGTTTCCCATAGAGGTTAGGGTTAGGGTTAGGGTTTTGGTACAGGTTAGGGTTAGTGTTAGGGTTACGGTAAAGGATAGGTTTAGGGTTAGGGTTAGGGTAAGGGTTAGGGTTACGGTTGCGGTAGGGGTTAGTGTTAGGGTTAGGGTTAGGTTTAGGGTTACTGTACAGGTTAGGGTTAGGGTTAGTTTGCGGTACAGGTTAGGTTTTGTGTTAGTGTTAGTGTACGGTACAGGTAAGGGTTACGGTTAGTGTTAGGGTTAGGGATAGGTTTACGTTTCAGGGTAGGGTTAGGGTTAGGGTTAGGGTTAGTATTACGGTAAAGTTAGGGTTCAGGTTAGGGTTAGTGTTAGGGTTAGGGTTACGGTACAGGTTAGGGTTAGAGTTAGGTTTAGGGTTAGTTTAGGGTTACGGTACAGGTTAGGGTTACAGTTAGGGGTATGGTTACGGTACAGGTAAGTTTTAGGTTTTGGGTTAGCGTTAGGTTTGCGTTACGGTACACTTTAGGGTTAAGTTTAGGGTTAGTTTAGAGTTAGGATTAGGGTTACGATAGTGGTTAGGGTTAGGCTTAGGGCTGGGTTTAGGTTTACGTTTAGGTTTACGGTACAGGTTAGAGTTACGTTTAGGGTTAGGGTTAGGGTTAGGGTTAATATATGGTTAGGGTTAGGGTTACGGTACAGGTTAGGTTTAGGGTTAGGGTTCAGGTTAGGTTTAGGGATAGGTTTAGGTTTAGTGTTAGGTTTACGGTATAGCTTAGGTTTAGGGTTAGGGTTAGGGTTAGGTTAGGGTTAGTGTTACCGTATAGGTTAGGGTTAGGGTTAGAGTTAGCGTTGTGGTACAGATTAGGGTTAGGGTTACGGTTAGGTTACCGTACAGGTTAGTGTTAGGGTTAGGGTAGGGTTAGGGTTATGGTTAGGGTTACCATACAGGTTCGTGTCAGGGTTAGTGTTGAGGATAGTGTTAGGGTTAGGATTACGGTACCGGTTAGCATTATGTTTAGGGGTTAGGTTACGGTTACGATACAGGTTAGTGTCAGATTTAGGGTTAGTGTTAGGGTTCCTGTTAGGTTACGGTACAGGTTAGCATTAGGTTTAGGGGTAGGGTTAGTGTTACGATACCCGTTAGGGTTAGGGTTAGGGTTAGGTTTAGGGTTAGTTTTAGGGTTAGGGTTACCATACAGGTTAGGGTTAGGTTTAGGGTTATGTTTAGGGTTAGGGTTATTGTACAGGTTAGGGTCAGGGTTAGGGTTATTGTTAGGGTTAGGGTTAGGGTTAGGTTTGCGGTACAGGTTAGGGTTAGGATGAGGGTTAGGGTTACGGTACCGGTTAGGGAGAGGTTTAGGCTTACGGGTAGTGTTGCGGAACAGGTTAGGGTTAGGGTTCGGATTACGGTACAGGTTAGGTTTAGGGTTACGGTTAGGGTTAGTGTTATGGTACAGGTTGGGGTTAGGGTTAGGGTTAGGATTAGGTTGAGGGTTACGGTACAGTTTATGGTTAGGTTTAGGTTTAGGGTTAGGGTTACGGTACAGATTAGGGTTAGGGTTAGGGTTACGGTACAGGTAAGGGTTAGGGTTAGGGTTAAGGCTAGGGTTAGCGATAGGATTACGGAACAAGTTAGGGTTACGGTTAGGTTTAGGTGTAGGGTTACGGTATAGGTCAGCGTTATGGTTAGGGTTAGGGTTATGTTTATGTTTACGGTACACGTTAGTGTAGGGTTAGGGTTAGGGTTCGGGTTAGGGTTACGGTACAGGTTAGGGTTAGGGTTAGGGTTAGGGTTAGTGTTAGGGTTAGGTATAGGTTTCCCATAGAGGTTAGGGTTAGGGTTAGGGTTAGGGTATAGGTTAGTTTTAGAGTTAGGGATAAGGTTAGGGTTAGGGTAACGGTAAAGGTTAGGGTTAGGTTTACGGTTACGGTACAGGGTAGGGTTAGGTTTAGTGTTATGGTTAGGGTTACGGTACAGGTAAGTGTTAGAGTCAGGGTTAGGGTTAAGGAACAGGTTTGGGTTAGGGTTAGGTTTAGGGTATCGGTACAGATTAGCGTGAGGGTTAGGGTTACGGTACTTGTTAGGGTTAGGGTTAGGGATAGGGTTAGGGTTAGTTTTATGGTAACGGTTAGATTTAGTGTTAGGTTAGGGTTGCAGTAGAGGTTAGGGTTAGGGTTACGTTTAGGGTTACAGTACAGGTTAGGGTTAGGGCTAGGTTTTTGGTTGCGGTACAGGTTAGTATTTGGTTAGGGTTACGGTACAGGTTAGCATTAGGGTTAGGGTTAGGGTTATGGTTACGGTAAGGGTTAGGGTTAGGGTTAGATTTAGGGTTAGGGTTGTGGTACAGTTTAGGGTTACGATTAGGATTTGCTTTACCGTACAGGTGATGGTTAGGGTTAGGGTTAGGGATAGGTTTAGGTTTGCGGTACAGGTTTGGGTTAGGGTTAGGGTTAAGGAACAGGATAGCACTAGGGTTAGGGTTAGGGTTAGGGTTACGGTACAGTTTAGGGTTAGGATTAGGGTTAGTGTTAGGGTTACGTTATAGGTTATCATTAGGGTTAGGTTTAGGGTTAGGTTTACGGTACAGGTTAGGTCTAGGGTTAGTTTTAGGGTTAAGGTTACCATACAGGTTAGGGTTAGTGTTAGGTTTAGGGTTAGGTTTAGGGTTAGGGTTACGGTACAGGTTAGGGTTAGGGTTAGGATTAGGGTGAGGGTTACGGTACAGTTTATGGTTAGGTTTAGGTTTAGGGTTAGGGTTACGGTACAGGTTTGGGTTAGGGTTAGGGTTATGGTACAGGTTAGGATGAGGGTTAGGTTTAGTGTTAGGGTTACGTTATAGGTTATCATTAGGGTTAGGGTTAGGGTTAGGTTTACAGTACAGGTAATTGTTAGGGTGAGAGTTAGGGTTACAGTACAGGGTAGGGTTGGGTTAAAGTTAGGGTGAGGGTTACGATACAAGTTAGGGTTGGGGTTAGGGATCGGGTTAGGGTTACATTACAGGTTAGGGGTAGGATTAGGTTTAAGGTTAGGGAAAGGGACAGGATTAGGTTAATGTTAGGTTTACGGTCCAGGTTAGGGTTAGGTTTAGGATTAGGGTTACCGTACTGGTTAGGGTTAGGGTTACGGTTAGGGTTAGGTTTGCCGTATAGGTGTGTGTTAGGGTTACGGGTAGGGTTAGGGTTAGGGTAGGGTTATGGTACAGGTTAGGGTGAGGGTTAGGGTTAGGGTTACGGTATAGGTTAGGGTTCAGTTAGGGATAGGGTTAGGGTTAGGGTTACGGTACAGGTTAGGGTTAGGGTTATGGTTAGGGTTAGGTTTAGGGTTAGGGTTACGGGACAGGTTAGGTTTAGGGTTAGGGTTAGTGTTACGGTACCGGTAAGGGTTACGGTTAGGGTTAGGATTAAGTTTAGGGTTAAGGTACAGGTTAGGGTGAGGGTTAGGTTTAGGGTTACGTTACAGGTTAGGTTTAGTGTTAGGGTTAGGGTTAGTGTAGGGTTAGGTTTAGTGTGAGGGTTATGGTACAGGTTCGGTTTAGGTTTAGGGTTAGGGTTAGGGTTAGGGTTAGGGTTATGGTACAGGTTAGGGTTAGGATTAGGGTTAGGGTTACGGTTAGTGTTACGGCACAGGTTAGGGTTAGGGTTAGCGTTTGGTTTACCATACAGGTTAGGGTTAGAGTTAGGGTTGCATTACAGGTTAGGGTTAGGGTTAGGGTTAAGGTACAGGATAGCACTAGGGTTAGGGTTAGATTTAGTGTTACGGTACAGGTTAGGGTCAGGGTTACGGCACAGGTTAGCATTAGGTTTAGGGTTAGGGTTATGGTACAGGTGTGGGTTAGGGTTAGGGTAAGAGTTACTGTACAGATTTTGGTTAGGTTTAGGGTTAGGGTTAGGGTTTCAGTAGAGGTTAGGGATAGGGTTAGTGTTACGGTAAGGTTTAGGGTTAGGGTTAGGGTAAGGGTTAGTGTTACGGTACAGGTTAGGGTTAGGGTTAGTGCTAGGGTTAGGGTTAGGTTTCCCATAGGGTTAGGGTTAGGGTTACCTTTAGGGTACAGGTTAGATTTAGAGGTCGGGTTAAGGTTAGGGGTATGGTTATGGTATAAGTTACATTTAGGTTTAGGGTTAGGGTTACGGTACCGGGTAGGGTTAGGGTTAGTGTTAGGTTTAGGGTTACGGTACAAGTTAGGGTAAGTTTAGTGTTATGGTTAAGGTTACAGTACAGGTTAGAGTTAGGGTTAGTGTTAGGGTTTCGGTACAGGTTAGGGTTAAGGTTAGGGTTAGGGTTACGGTAAAGGATATAGTTAGGGTTAGGGTTAGGGTTAGGGTAGGGTTAGTTATATGGTACAGGTTACGTTTAGGATTAGGGTTACAGTTGCGGTACATGTTAGTGTTAGCGTTAGGTTTAGGTTTAGGGTTACTGTACAGTTAAGGGATAGGGTTAGGGTTAGGGTTGCGGTACTGGTTAGGTTTTGGGTTACTGTTAGTGTACGGTACGGGTAAGGTTTACGGTTAGTGTTAGGGTTTGGGTTAGGGTTACAGTTAGAGTTGTTGTACAGTTGTGGGTTAGGGTTACGGGTAGGAATATGGTTAGGTTTAGGGTTACGGTTCAGGATAGGATTAGGATTACGGTTTAGGATAAACCGGTTTAGGATAGGATTAGGTTACGGTTTAGGATAAACTGGTTTAGGATAGGATTAGATTACGGTTTAGGATAAACCGGTTTAGGATAGGATTAGGTTATGGTTAGTGTTACAGTACAAGTTAGGTTTCGGTTTAGGGTTAGTTTTAGGGTTACTGTACAGGTTAGAGGTAGGGTTAGGTTTAGTGTTAGTTTAGGGTTACGGTACAGGTTAGCGTTACGGTTTATGGTAAGGTTACGGTACAGGAAAGGTAGGTTTAGGGTTAGTGTTAGTTTTGCGTTATGGTACAGTTTAGGGTTAAGTTTTGGGTTAGTTTAGAGTTAGGGTTAGTGTTACGATAGTGGTTAGGGCTAGGCTTAGGGTGGGTTTAGGGTTACTGTTAGGTTTACGGTACAGGTTAGGGTTACGTTTAGGTTTAGGGTTAGGGTTAGGGTTAATGTTAGGGTTAGTGTTAGGGTTACAGTACAGGTTAGGTTTAGGGTTAGGGTTAAGGTTAGGGTTAGGGATAGGTTTAGGTTTAGTGTTAGGTTTACGGTACAGGTTAGGGTTAGGTTTAGGGTTAGGGTTAGGGTTACCGTACATTTTAGGTTTAGGGTTAGGGTTAGGCATGCGGTACAGATTAGGGTTAGGGTTACGGTTAGGTTACCGTACAGGTTAGTGTTAGGGTAGGGTTACGGATAGGGTTATGGTTAGGGTTACCATACAGGTTAGTGTCAGGGTTAGGGTTGAGGTTTGGGTTAGTGTTAGGGTTACGGTTCTGGTAAGCATTAGGTTTAGGGGTAGGGGTAGGGTTACGATACATGTTAGTGTCAGGGTTAGGGTTAGGGTTAGGGTTACTGTTAGGGTTATGGTACAGGTTAGCGTTAGTTTAGGGGTAGGGGTAGGGTTACGATACAGGTCAGGGTTAGGGTTAGAATTAGGGTTAGGGTTAGGTTTAGGGTTAGGGTTATCATAGGGGTTAGGGTCAGGGTTAGGGTTAGTGTTAGGGTTAGGGTTAGGGTTAGGTTTGCGGTACAGGTTAGGATTAGGATTAGGGTTAGGGTTACTGTACAGGTTAGGGTTAGCTTTAGGGTTAGGGTCAGGGTTGTGGAACAGGTTAGGGTTAGGGTTAGAGTTATGGTACAGGGTAGGGTTAGGTTTAGTGTTATGGTTAGGGTTACGGTACCGGTTAGTGTTAGGGTTAGGGTTAGGGTTAGGGTTAGTTTTACAGTACAGGTTAGGTTTAGGGTTAGGTTAGGGTTGCGGTAGTGGTTAGGGTTAGGGTTAGGTTTAGGGTTATTGTACAGGTTAGGGTTAGGGTTAGTGTTAGGGTTGCGGTACAGGTTAGGTTTTGGGTTAGGGTTACAGTACAGGATAGCATTAGGGTTAGGGTTAGGGTTAGGGTTAGGGTTGCGGTACAGTTTAGGTTTAGGATTAGGGTTTGGTTTACCATACAGGTTATGGTTAGGTTTAGGGTTAGGGTTAGGGTTAGGTTTGCGGTACAGGTTAGGGTTAGGGTTAGGGTTACGGGACAGGATACCACTAGGGTTAGGGTTAGGGTTAGGGTTTCGGTACAGGTTAGGGTTAGGGTTAGGGTTAGGGTTAGGGTTAGTTTTACGGTACAGGTTAGGTTTAGGGTTAGGTTAGGGTTGTGGTACAGGTTAGGGTTAGGGTTAGGGTGAGGTTTGGGGTTACTGCACAGGGTAGGGGTAGGGTTAGTGTTAGGGTGATACAGGTTACATTTTGGGTTAGGGTTACTGTACAGGTTAGCATTAGGGTTAGGGTTAGGGTTATGGTACAGGTTAGGGTTAGGGTTAGGGTTACCGTTAGGGTTGCGGTAAAGTTTAGGGTTAGGATTAGGGTTTGGTTTACTATACAGGTTAGGGTTAGGGTTAGGTTTAGGGTTTGGGTTAGGGTTACAGTACAGGCTAGTGTTAGGGTTAGGGTTACGGTACAGGATAGCACTAATGTTAGGGTTAGGGTTAGGGTTACGGTACAGTTTAGCATTAGGTTTAGGGTTAGGATAAGGGTATAGTACAGGTTAGGGTTAGGGTTAGGGTAAGGGTTACGGTACAGATTATGGTTAGGTGTAGGGTTAGGTTTAGGGTTTCAGTACAAGTTAGGATTAGGGTAAGGGTTTGGTTTAGTTAGTGTTACGGTACATGTTTGGTTTATGTTTAGGGTTAGGGTTACAGTTACGGTACAGATTAGGTTTAAGGTTAGGTTTAGGTTTAGGGTTAGTTTAACGATACAGGTTAGGGTTAGGTTTCCCATAGAATTGAGGGTTAGAGTTAGGGTTAGGGTACAGGTTAGGTTTAGAGGTAGGTTAAAGGTTACGGTTAGTGTTACGGTAAAGGTAAGAGTTAGGTTTAGGGTTAGGATTACGGTATAGGGTAGGGTTAGGGTTAGGGTTAGGTTTAGGGTTACGGTACAAGTAGGGTTAGGTTTAGTGTTATGGTTAGGTTTATGGTACAGGTTAGTGTTAGGGTTAGGGTTAGGGATACGGTACAGGTTAGGGTTAGGGTTTGTTTTAGGGTTTCGGTACAGGTTAGGGAAAGGGTTAGGGTTAGGGTTACGGTACAGATAGGGTTAGGGTTAGGGTTAGTGTAGGGTTAGTTTTACGGTACAGGTTAGGTTTAGGGTTAGGGTTAGGGGTGCGGTACAGGTTAGTGTTAGGGTTAGGGGTAGGTTTAGGTTTACTGTACAGGATAGATTTAGGGTTATGGTTAGGGTGACAGTAAGGGTTGTGGTAGAGTTGTGGGTTAGTGTTACGGTTAGGGTTAAGGTTAGGTTTAGGGTTACGGTTCAGGGTAGGGTTAGGGTTAGGGTTAGCGTTACGGTACAAGTTAGGGTTCGGGTCATGGTTAGTGTTAGGGTTAGGATTACGGTACAGGTTAGGATTAGGGTTAGGTTATCGTTACGTTTAGGGTTATGGTACAGGTTAGGGTTATGGTTAGGGCTATGGTAACGGTACAGGTAAGGTTTAGGGTTAGGGTTAGAGTTAGGGTTAGCGTAAGGTTTGTGTTACGGTACATTTTCGGGTTAAGTTTAGGGTTAGTTTTAGGGTTAGGGTTACGGTTACGATATTGATTAGGGTTTGGCTTAGGGTTTGGTTTAGGGGTATGGTTAGGTTTACGGTACAGGTTAGGGTATGGTTAGGGTTGGGGTTAGGGTTAGTGTTGGGTTACGGTACTGGTTAGCATTAGTTTTAGGGGTAGGGTTAGGGTTACGATACAGGTTAGTGTCAGGGTTAGGGTTAGAGTTAGGGTACAGTTAGGGTTACGGTACAGGTTAGCATTAGGCTTAGGGGTAGTGTGAGGGTTATGATGCAGGTTAGGGTTAGGGTTAGGGTTAGGTTTAGGGTAACGGTACCGGTTAGCTTTAGGGTTAGTTTTAGAGTTAGGGTTACCGTACAGGTTATGGTTATGGTTAGGGTTAGGGTTAGGTTTAGGGTTACGGTACAGATTAGGGTTAGGGTTATGGTTAGGTTACCGTACAGGTTAGTGTTAGGTTTAGGGTTAGGGTTAGGGTTAGGGTTAGGGCTAGGGTTACCATAAAGGTTAGTGTCAGGGTTAGGGTTGAGGTTAGGGTTAATTTAGGGTTACGGTACTGGTTAGCATTAGGTTAGGGGTAGGGTTAGGGTTACGATACAAGTTAGGGTTAGGGTTAGGGTTAGGGTTAGGGTTAGGGTTAGGGTAGGGTTACGGTACCGGTTAGGTTTAGGGTTAGTTTAGTGTTAGGGTTACCGTACAGGTTAGGGTTAGGGTTAGGGTTAGGGTTAGGTTTAGGGTTAGGGTTATCGTACAGGTTATGGTCAGGGTTAGGGTTAGTGTTAGGGTTAGGGTTAGGTTTGTGGTACAGGTTAGGGTTAGGATTAGGGTTAGGGTTACCGTACAGGGTAGAGTTAGGTTTAGGGTTAGGGTTGCGGAACAGGTTAGGGTTAGGGTTATGGTTACGGTACAGTTTAGGATTAGGGTTAGGGTTAGGGTTAGTGTTATGGTACAGGTTGGGGTTAGGGTTAGGTTTATGATTAGGGTGAGGGTTACAGTACAGTTTATGGTTAGGTTTAGGTTTAGGGTTAGGGTTACGGTACAGGTTAGGTTTAGGGTTAGGGTTACAGTAAAGGTTAGTATTAGGATTTGGATTAGTACTAGGGTTAGGGATAGGATTACGGAACAAGTTAGGATCACGGTTAGGTTTAGGGTTAGGATCATGGTATAGGTTAGCGTTATGGTTAGGGTTAGGGTTATGTTTATGTTTACGATACACGTTAGGGTAAGGGTTAGGTTTAGGGATAGTGTTAGTGTTAGGGTTAGGGTTACGGTACAGGTTAGGGTTAGGGTTAGTGTTAGGGTTAGGGTTACGGTACAGGTTAGGGTTAGGGTTAGTGTTAGGGTTAGGGTCATGTTTCCCATAGAGGTTAGGGTTAGCGTTAGGGTTAGGGTAGAGGTTAGGTTTAGATTTAGGGATAAGGTTAGGGTTAGGGTAATGGTAAAGTTTAGGGTTAGGGTTACGGTTACAGTACAGGGTAGGTTTAGGTTTAGTGTTATGGTTAGGTTTACGGTACAGGTTAGTGTTAGGGTTAGGGTTACGGTACAGTTTAGGGTTAGGGTTAGGGTTAGGGTATCAGTACAGGATAGGGTTAGGGTTAGGTTTAGGGTTCAGTACAGATTATTTAGGTGTAGGGTTAGGGTTAGGGTTCCAGTACAGGTTAGGGTTAGGATAAGTGTTAGAGTTACGGTACAGTTTAGGGTTAGGGTTAGGGTTAGGGTTAGTGTTAGGGTTAAGGTACAGGTTAGTTTTATGGTTAGGCTTAGGGTTACAGTTACGGTACAGGTTAGGTTTATGGTTAGGGTTAGCGTTAGTGTTACGGTACAGGTTAGGGTTAGGGTTAGCGTTAGGTTTAGGGTTACGGTACAGTTTAGGGTTATGGTTAGGGTTATGTTTAGGGTTACAGTAGTGGTTAGGTTAGGGTTAGGGTTGGGTTTAGGGTTTCGGTTAGGGTTACACTACAGGTTATGGTTACAGTTAGGGTTAGGATTTGGGTTAGGTTTAAGGTTAGGTTTAGGGTTAGGGTTACGGTACAGGTTAGAATTAGTATTAGGGTTAAGGTTAGTGATAAGGATAGGTTTAGGTTTAGTGTTAGGTTTATGGTACAGGTTAGGGTTAGGTTTAGGATTAATTTAGGGTTAGGGTTACGGTTACGGTGCAGGTTACGGTTAGGTTTAGGGTTAGGGTTAGGGTTACGGTACAGGTTATGGTTATGTTCAGGGTTAGGGTTTGGGTTGGTACAGGTTAGGGTTACAGTTTGGGTTAGGGTTTACGTTACAGGTTAGGATTAGGGTTCGGGTTGGGGTTACGGTACAAGTTAGGATTATGGTTACGTTTACAGTTAGGGTTACCGTATAGGTTAGGGTTAGGGTTAGTGTTAAGGTACAGGTTAGGGTTAGGGTTAGTGTTAGGTTTAGGGTTAGTTTTGCCATAGAGATTAGGGTTAGGGTTAGGGTTATTGTACAGGTTAGGTTTGTAAATCGGGTTAGGGTTAGGGTTAGGGTTACGTTACAGGTTAGGATTAGGGTTAGGGTTAGGGTTACCGTACAGGGTAGGGTTAGGATTAGGGTTAGGTTTACGGTAGAAGTTAAGGTAGTGTTAGGGTTAGGGTTACGGTACAGGTTAGGGTAGGGTTAGGTTTACGGTACAAGTTAGGGTTACGGTTAGGTTTAGGGTTAGGGTAACGGTACAGGATAGGATTAGGGTTAGGGTTACGGTTCCAGTAAGGGTTGATTTAGGGTTAGTGTTAGGGTTAGGTTTACGGTATAGTTTAGGTTTAAGTTTAGGGTTACGGTAGTGGTTAGGGTTATGGTTAAGGTTGGATTTAGGGTTACGGTTAGGGTGACGGTACAGGTTAGGGTTACGGTTAGTGTTAGAGTTAGAGTTAGGGTTAAGGTTGGTTAGGGTTAGGGTTAGGTTCAGGGATAGGGATAGGGATAGGATTAGTGTTAGGTTTACAGTCCAGGTTAGGGTAAGGGTTAGGATTAGGGTTACCGTACAGGTTAGGTTTAGGGTTAGGGTTAGGGTTTTGGTTAGGATTAGTGTTACAGTAGACATTAGGTTTAGGGTTAGGTTAGGGGTAGGTTAAGGGCAGGGTTAGTGTTACGGTGCAGCTTAGGGTTAGGTTTCGTGTTAGGGTTAGGGTTATGGTTAAGGTACAGGTTATGGTTAGGTTTAGGGTTAGGGTTATTGTTACGTTCAGGTTATGGTTAGGTTTAGGGTTAGGGTTAGGGTTACGGTACAGGTTAGGGTTAGGTTTAGGGTTTCAGTACTGGTTAGGGTTAGTGTTAGGGTTACAGTACAAGTTAGGGTTAGGGTTAGGGTTAGGGTTACGTTACAGGTTAGGTTTAGGTTAGGGTTAGTGTTACGGTACAGGTAAGGGTTACGGTTAGGGTTAGGATTAGGGTTAGGGTTACGGTTCAGGTTAGGGTTAGGGTTAGGGTTAGGGTTAGTGTTATGGTACAAGTTAGGGTTAGGGTTAAGGTTAGTGTTAGGGTTTGGGTTACGGTACAGGTTAGGGTTACGGTTAGGGGTATGGTTACAGTACAGGCAAGGGTTACTTTTAGGGTTAGCGTTACGTTTGCATTACGGTACAGTTTATGGTTAAGTTTAGGGCTAGGTTTAGGGTTAGGGTTAGGGTTACGGTAGTGGTTAGGGTTAGGCTTACGGTTGGGTTTAGGATTACGGTTAGAGGTACGGTACAGGTTAGGGTTACGGTTAGGGTTTGGGTTAGGGTTAGGGTTAAGGATAGGGTTACGGTACGTATAAGGTTATGGAACCGTTTAGGTTTCGGGTTAGTGCTAGGGTTAGGGTTAGTGTTAGGGTTACAGTTAGGTTTACCGTACAGATTAGGATTAGTGTTAGGGTTAGGGGTAGTGTTAGTGTTAGGGTTACCATACAGGTTAGTGTCAGTGTTAGGGTTGGGGTTACCGTACAGGTTAGGGTTACAATTAGGGTTAGGGTTAGGGTTGCGGTACAGGTTAGGGTTAGGGTTAGGGTTACAGTTACGGTACAGGTTAGCATTAGGATTAGGGTTAGGGTTAGGGTTACGGTACAGGATAGGGTAGGGTTACGGTTAGGGTTAGGATTATGGTTAGGGTTAAGGTTAGGTTTGCGGTAAAGGTTAGGGTTAGGTTTAGGTTTAGGGTTACTGTACAGGTTAGGGTTAGGTTTTGGTTTAGTGTTAGGTTTACGGTCCAGGTTAGGGTTAGGGTTAGTATTAGGGTACCGTACATGTTAGGTGTATGGTTAGGGCTAGGGTTAGGGTTAGGTTTACGGTACAGGTTAGGGTTAGGTTTAAGGTTAGGGATAGGGATACGGTTAGGTTTAGTGTTAAGTTTACGGTCCAGGTTATGGTTAGTGTTAGGATTAGGGTTACCGTACAGGTTAGGGTTAGGGTTAGGGTTAGGGTAAGGGTTAGGGTTAGGGTTGCGGTACAGGTTAGGTTTAGTGTTAGGGTTAGGGTTATCATACAGGTTAGCTTTAGGTTTAGGGTTAAGGTTAGGGTTGCGGTAGAGGATAGGGTTAGGGCAAGGGTTAAGGTACAGGTTAGCATTAGGGTTAGGGTTAGGATTACGGTACAGGTTAGGATTCTGGTTATAGTTAGGGTTAGGGTTACGGTTACAGTACAGTTAAGGTTTAGGTTTAGGGTTAGTGTTATGGTCCAGGTAAGAGTTACAGTTAGGGTTAGGGTTAGGGTTAGGTTTGCCGTACAGGTGCGTGTTAGCCTTTAGGGTAGGGTTAGGGTTAGGGTTTCGGTACAGGTTAGAGTGAGGGTTAGGGTTAGGGTTATGGTATAGTTTAGGTTTAGGGTTAGGGATAGGGTTAGGGTTACGGTGCAGGTTTGGGTTAGAGTTAAGGTTAGGGTTAGGGATACCGTAGAGGTTAGGGTTAGGGTTAGTGTTAGGGTTAGGGTTACGGGACAGGTTAGGATTAGGTTTACGGTTACGGTTAGGGTTACAGTACAGGTTAGGGTTATGGTTAGTATATGTTTACGGTACAGGTAAGGGTTAGGGTTAGGTTTAGCATTAGGGTTAGGGTTAGGGTTAGGTTTACGGTACAGGTTAGATTTATGATTAGGGTTAGGGTTAGGCTTAGGGTTGGATTAGGGTTCCTGTTAGGGTTACATACAAGTTAGGGTTATGGTTACGGTTAGGATTAGGTTTAGGGTTAGGGTTGAGGTTAGGTTTAGGGTAAGGTTTAGGGTTAGGGTTAGGGTTAGGTTTAGTGTTAGGTTTACGGTCCAGGTTAGGGTTAGGGTTAGGATTAGGGTTACCGTACAGGTTAGCGTTAGGGTTAGGGTGAGGGTTAGGTTTGGTTTGCGGTACAGGTTAGGGTTAGGGTTAGGGTTAGGGTTACGGTAGTGGTTAGGGTTAGGCTTAGGGTTGGGTTAGGGTTTTTGTTAGGGTTACATACAGGTTAGGGTTATGGTTACGGTTAGGGTTAGGTTTAGGGTTAGGTTTGAGGTTATGTTTAGGGTAAGGTTTAGGGTTAGGATTAGGGTTACAGTACAGGATAGCACTAGGGTTAGGGTTAGGGTTAGGGTTACGGTACAGGTTAGGGTTAGGGTTAGGGTTTCGGTAGAGTTTAGCATTAGGTTTATGGTTAGGGTTAGGGTTACGGTACAGTTTAGGGTTAGGGTTAAGGTAAGGGTTATGGTACAGATGATGCTTAGGTGTAGGGTTAGGTTTATGGTTTCAATCCAGGTTAGGTTTAGGGTTAGGGTTAGAGTTAAGGTACAGTTTAGGGTTAGGGTTAGGGTTAGTGTTAGGGTTACGGTACAGGTTAGGTTTACGGTTAGGGTGAGGGTTACAGTAACGGTACAGGTTAGGTTTACGGCTTGGGTTAGGGTTAGAGTTAGTGGTACGGTACAGGTTAGGCTTAGCGTTAGTGTTAGGGCTAGGGTTCAGTTTCCCATAGAGTTTAGGGTTAGGGTTAGGGTTAGGGTACATGTTAGGTTTAGAGGTAGGTTTAAGGTTAGGGTTAGGGTTACAATAAATTTTAGGGTTAGGTTTAAGTTTAGGGTTACGGTACAAGTTAGGGTTAGGTTTAGTGTTATGGTTAGGGTTACGGTACACGTTAGTGTTAGGGTTAGGGTTAGTGTTAGGGTTAGGGTTACGGTACAGGTTAGGGTTAGGTTCAGGGTTTCGGTAGAGGTTAGGGTTAGGGTTAGGGTTAGTGTTACGGTACAGGATAGGGTCAGGGTTAGGTTTAGGGTTATGGTAGGGTTAGTGTTACGGTACAGGTTAGGTTTAGGGTTAGGTTTAGTGTTACGGTACAGGTTAGTATTAGGGATAGTGTTAGGATTAGGATTACGGTACAGGTTAGGGTTAGGTTTAGGGTTGCGGTACAGCTTAGGTTTTGGGTTTGTTAGTGCACGGTACAGGTAAGGGTTACGGGACGGGTTAGGTTTAGGTTTAGGGTTACAGTTAGGGTTGTGGTACAGTTGTGGGTTAGGGTTACGGGACGGATTAGGGTTAGGTTTAGGGTTACGGTTGAGCGTAGGGTTAGGTTTAGCGTTAGGGTTAGTGTTACGGTACAAGTTAGAGTTCAGTTTAGGGTTAGTGTTAGGGTAAGGGTTACGGAACGGGTTAGGGTTAGGTTTAGGTTTAGGGTTACGTTTAGGGTCACGGTACAGGTTAGGGTTACAGTTAGGGGTATGGTTACGGTACACATAAGGGTTAGGTTTAGGGTTAGTGTTAGCTTTGCGTTACGGTACAGTTTAGGGTTAAGTTTAGGGTTAGTTTTAGGTTTAGGGTTAGGTTTACGAGAGTGGTTAGGGTTAGGCTTCGGGTTGTGCTTAGGGTTAGGGTTAGGTTTACGGTACAGGTTAGGGTTACGGTTAGGGTTAGGGTTAGGGTTAGGGTTAATGTTAGGGTTAGGGTTACGGTACAGGTTAGGTTTAGGTTTAGGGTTAAGGTTAGGGTTAGGGATAGGTTTAGGTTTAGTGTTAGGTTTACGGAACAGGTTTGGGTTAGGGTTAGGGTTAGCTTACGGTACAGGTTAGGATTAGGGTTAGGGTTAGGGTTAGTGTTATGGTACAGGTTAGCATTAGGGTTAGGGTTAGGATTAGGGTGAGGGTTACTGTACAGTGTATGGTTAGGTTTAGGTTTGGGGTTAGGGTTACGGAACAGGTTAGGGTTAGGGTTAGAGTTACGGTACAGGTTAGGATAAGGGTTAGGGTTAGGGTTACGTTATAGGTTAGCCTTAGGGTGAGGGTTATGGTTAGGTTTACGGTTACGGTACATTTAGGGTTTGGGTTAGGGTTAGGGTTACGGTAGAGATTATGGTTAGGGTGAGGGTTAGGGTTACAGGACAGGTAGGGTTAGGGTTAGGGTTACGATACAAGTTAGGGTTAGGGTTAGTGATAGGGTTAGGTTTATGGTACAGGTTAGGGGTAGGATTAGGTTTAAGGTTAGCGATAGGGATAGGATTAGGTTAATGTTAGGTTTACGGTCCAGGTTAGGGTTAGGTTTAGGATTAGGGTTACCGTACTGGTGAGAGTAAGGGTTAGGGTTACGGTTAGGGTTAGGGTTACAGTACAGGTTAGGTTTAGGGTTAGGGTTAGGGATAAGTTTGCCGTATAGGTGTGTGTAGGGTTACGGGTAGGAGTTGGAGATTAGGGATTGGGGTTATGGCACAGGTTGGGGTGTACCGTTTAAAGTTAGGGTTGGGGAATTACGGTATAGTTTAGGGTTACAGTTAGGGATAGGTTTCAAACTTGGGTTACGGATTAGGATACAGGTTAGGAGTTGGGAGTTGGTTCTGATGTTAGGTTCGTTTAGGCTTAGGGTTAAGGAGAAGGGTTAGGGTTAAGGTTAGGGTGTAGGTACAGTTTAGGGTGAGGGTTAGGGTTAGGGTTACGGTACAGGTTAGGGTTAGGGTAGGGTTAGGTTTAGGGTGAGGGTTACGGTAGAGGTTCGGTTTAGGTTTAGGGTTAGGGTTAGGGTTATGGTACAGGTTAGGTTTAGGGTTAGGGTTAGGTTTAGGGTTAGGGTTAGGGTTAGTGTTAAGGTACATGTTACGGTTTGGATTAGTGTTAGGGTTAGGGTTATGTTTGCCATAGAGGTTAGGGTTAGGGTTAGTGTTAGGGTTACGATACAGTAGGGTTAGGGTTTGTGTTAGGGTTAGGGTTAGGGTTAGGGTTAGGGTAGTGTTAAGGGACAGGTAAGGGTTAGGGTTAGTGTTAGGGTTAGGGTTAGGTTTCCCATAGAGTTAGGGTTAGGGTTAGGGATAGGGTACAGATTAGGTTTAGAGATAGGGTTAGGGTTAGATTTAGGATTACGGTACAGTTTAGAGTTATGAATAGGTTTAGGGTTACAGTACATGGTAGGTTTAGGGTTAGGGTTTGGTTTACGGTACAAGTTAGGGTAAGGGTTAGGTTTAGTATTAGGGTTAGGGTTACGTTTCAGGTTAGGGTTTGGGGTAGGTTTACGGTTCCAGTAAAGGTTAGGGTTAGGTTTAGCTTTAGGGTTAGGGTTACGATACAGTTTAGGGTTAAGTTTAGGGTTATGGTTAGGGTTACGTTTAGGTTTACGGTAGTGGTTAGGGTTAGGGTTAGGGTTGGTATTAGGGTTACGGTTAGGGTTACAGTACAGGTTATGGTTACTGTTATGGTTAGTGTAGGGTTAGGGTTAAGGTTAGGTTAGGGTTAGGGTTATGGTACAGGTTAGGGTTAGGATTAGGGTTAAGGTTAGGGATAGGGATAGGGTTAGGTTTAGTGTTAGGTTTACGGTCCAGGTTACGGTTAGGGTTAGGATTTTTGTTAGGGTTAGGGTTACGGTTACGGTACAGGTTAGGGTTAGGGTTAGGGTTAGGGTTAGGGTTACGTTACCGGTAAGGGTTACGTTTAGGTTTAGGGTTAAGTTGAGGGTTAAGGTACAGGTTACGGTGAGGGTTAGGGTTAGGGTTACGGTACAGGTTAGGGTTAGGGTTAGGGTAGGGTTAGGTTTAGGGTGAGGGTTACGGTACAGGTTCAGTTTAGGTTTAGGGTTAGGGTTAGGATTAGGGTTATGATACAGGTTAGGTTAAGGTTAGGGTTAGAGTTAGGGTTAGGATTAGTGTTAAGGTACAGGTTATGGTTAGGGTTAGTGTTAGGGTTAGGGTTAGGTTTGCCATAGAGGTTAGGGTTAGGGTTAGTGTTAGGGTTACGATACAGTTTATGGTTATGGTTAGGGTTAGGGTTAGGGTTAGTGTGAGGGTTAGGGTTACGGTACAGGTTAGGGTTAGGGTTAGGGTTACGGTTATGTTTACGGTACAGGTTAGGGTTACGGTAGGGGTATGTTTACGGTACAGGTAAGGGTTAGGTTTAGGGTAGCGTGTGGTTTGCATTATGGTACAGTTTAGGGTTACGTTTAGTGTTAGGTTTAGGGTGAGGGTTACGGTACAGGTTTGGTTTAGGTTTAGGATTAGGGTTAGGGTTAGGGTTAGGGTTATGGTGCAGGTTAGGTTTAGGGGTAGGGTTAGGGTTAGGGTTAGTTTTAGGGTTAGGGTTAGGGTTACTGTAAAGGTCCAGGTTAGGGTTAGGGTTAGTGTTAGTGTTAGGGTTAGGTTTGCCATAGAGGTTAAGGTTAGGGTTATTGTACAGGTTAGGTTTATAGATAGGGTTAGGGTGAGGGTTACGTTACAGGTTAGGGTTAGGGTTAGGTTTATGGTTAGGGTTACGGTACAGGGTAGGGTTAGGATTAGGGTTAGGTTTACGTTACAAGTTAGGGTTAGTGTTAGGGTTACAGTTACGGTACAGGTTAGGGTTAGGTTGAGGGTTATGGTACAAGTTAGGGTTTCGGTTAGGTTTAGCGTTAGGGTCATGATACAGGATAGGGTTAGGGTTAGGGTTACGGTTCCAGTAAGGGTTAGGTTTAGGGTTAGGGTTAGGGTTAAGGTTACGGTACAGTTTAGAGTTAAGTTTAGGGTTAGGGTTTGGGTTGGGTTTAGGGTTACGGTAGTGGTTAGGGTTAGGGTTGGGTGTAGGGTTACGGTTTGGGTGACGGTACAGGTTAGGGTTACGGTTAGGGTTAGCATTAGAATTCGGGTTAAGGTTAGGGTTAGGGTTAGGGTTAGGGTTAGGGTTACGGTACAGGTTAGGGTTAGGATTACGGTTAAGGTTAGGGATAGGGATAGGGTTAGGTTTAGTGTTAGGTTTACAGTCCAGTTTAGGGTTAGGGTTAGGATTAGTGTTACCGTACAGTTTAGGGTTAGGGTTACGGTAGAGTTTAGGTTTAGGGTTAGGTTAGGGATAGGTTAAGGGCAGGGTTAGTGTTACGGTACAGGTTAGGGTTAAGTTTAGTGTTAGGGTTAGGGTTACGGTTATGGTACAGGTTATGGTTAGGTTTAGGGTTAGGGTTATGGTTACATACAGGTTATGGTTAGGTTTAGGGTTAGGGTTAGGGTTACGGTACAGGTTAGTTTTAGGGTTAGGGGTAAGGTTTCAGTACAGGTTAGGGTTAGGGTTAGTGTTAGGGTTACAGTACAAGTTAGGGTTAGGGTTACGATGCAGGTTAGGTTTAGGTTAGGGTTAGTGTTACGGTACAGGAAAGCGTTACAGTTAGGGTTAGGGTTAGGGTTATGGTAAGGGTTGCGGTACAGTTGTGGGTTAGGGTTTCGGGTAGGGTTAGGGTTAGGGTTAGGGTTACGGTTCAGGGTAGGGTTAAGTTTAGGGTTAGGTTTAGTGTTACGGTACAAGTTAGGGTTAGGGTTAGGGTTAGTGTTAGGATTAGGTTTAAGGTACAGGTTAGGGTTACGGTTAGGGGTATTGTTACGGTATAGGTAAGGGTTACTTTTAGGGTTAGCGTTAGGTTTGCGTTACGGTAACGTTTAGGGTTAAGTTTAGGGTTAGGTTTAGGGTTAGGGTTAGGGTTACGGTAGTGATTAGGGTTAGGCTTAGGGATGGGTTTAGGGTTACGGTTAGGGGTATGGTGAGGTTAGGGTTACGGTTAGGGTTTGGGTTAGGGTTAGGGTGAAGGTTAGGGTTACGGTACCGGTAAGGGTTACGGTACCGTTTAGGGTTCGGGTTAGGGTTAAGGTTAGCGTTAGGGTTAGGGTTATGATTGCGGTACAGATTAGTGTTAGGGTTATGGTTAGGTTTACTGTACAATTAGGGTTAGTGTTAGGGAAAGGGTTAGGTGTAGGGTTAGGGTTACGATTACCATACAGGTTAGTGTCAGGGTTAGGGTTGGGGTTAGCGTGAGGATTAGGTTTACGGTACAGGTGCGTCTTAGGGTTTCGTTTAGGGCTAGGGTTAGGGTTAGGGTTTCGGTACACGTTAGGGTGAGGGTTAGGTTTAGGGTTACGGTATAGTTTAGGGTTAGGGTTAGGGATAGGATTAGGGTTATGGTGCAGGTTAGGGTTAGGGTTAATGTTAGGGTTAGGGATACCGTAGAGGTTAGGGTTAGGGTTAGGGTTAGGTCACGGTACAGGTTAGTGTTAGTGTTAAGGGTATGTTTACGGTACATATAAGGGTTAGGTTTAGGGTTAGCGTTAGGTTTTGTTTACGGCACAGTTTAGCGTTAAGTTTAGGGTTAGGTTTAGGGTTAGGTTTAGGGTTACGGTAGTGGATAGGGATAAGCTTAGGGTTGGGTTTAGGTTTACGGTTAGGGTTATGGTACAAGTTAGGGTTATGGTTAGGGTTACAGTTAGGGTTAGGGTAAGGGTTAAGTTTAGGGTTAGGGATAGGTTAAGGTTTAGTGTTAGGTTTACGGTACAGCTTAGGGTTAGGATTAATAGTAGGGTTACGGAACAGGTTAGGGTTAGCGTTAGGGTTAGGGTTACGGTACAGGTGAGGGTTTGGGTTAGGGTTAGGGTTTCTATACAAGTTAGGGTTAGGGTTAGGGTTAGGTTAGGGTACAGGTAGCATTAGGGTTAGGGTTACGGTTACGGTTATGGTACAGGTTAGGTTTAGGGTTCGGGTTAGTGTTACAGTACAGGTAATGGTTACAGTTAGGTTAGGTTTAGGGTTAGGGTTGCCGTACAGGTGCGTGTTAGGGTTTCAGGTAGGGTTAGGGTTAGGGTTAGGGTTAGGGTTACGGTACTGGTTAGGGTGAGGGTTAGGGTTAGGGTTACGGTATAGGTTAGGGTTAGGGTTAGGGATAGGGTTAGGGTTACGGTGCAGGTTTGGGTTAGGGTTAAGGTTAGGGTTAGGAATACCATAAGGTTAGCGTAAGTGTTAGGGCAGGGTTACGGTACAGGTTAGAGTTAGGGTTAGGATTAGTGTTAGGGTTAGGGTTAGGTTTAGGGTTACGGTTACGGGACAGAAGCTTCAGGGTTAGGGTTAGTGTTTCGGCACCGGTAAGGGTTACTGTTAGGGTTAGGGTTAGGGTTAGGTTTGCCGTACAGGTGTGGGTTAGGGTTACGAGTAGGTGTAGGGTTAAGTTTAGGGTTATGGTACACGTTAGGGTGACGGTTAGGGTTAGGGTTATGGTACAGGTTAGGGTTAGGATTAGGGTTATGTTTAGGGTGAGGGTTACGGTACAGGTTGGGTTTAGGTTTAGGGTTAGGGTAAGGGTTAGGGTTAGGTACAGGTTAAGTTTAGGGTTAGGGTTAGGGTTATGGTTAGAGTGAAGTTACAGGTTAGGGTTAGGGTTAGTGTTAGTTTTAGGGTTAGGTTTGCCATAGAGTTTAGGGTTAGGGAAAGGGTTACGGGAAAATTTAGGGTTAGGGTTAGGGTAAAGTTAGGTTAGGGTTACGGTACAGGTTAGGGTTAGGGTTAGGTTTAGGGTTAGGGTTAGGGTTAGGGTTACGATACAGGTTAGGGTTAGGTTAAGGGTTAGGGTTAGGTTTAGGGTTACGTTTAGGGTTACCGAACAGGTTAGGGTTAGGGTTAGGGTTAGGGTTAGGGTTACCGTACATGTTAGTGTCAGGGTTATGGTTAGTGTTAGGTTTAGGGTTACGGTGAGTGTTGTGGTACAGGTTAGCTGTAGCATTGGGGTCAGGGTTACCGTACAGGTTAGGGTTAGGCTGGGTAGGGTAGGTTTGCAGCCAAGGTTAGGGTTAGGGGTAAGGTTCGGGTTAGGGTTAGGTTTGCCATAGAGATTAGGGTTAGGGTTTATAGTTAGGGTTAATGTTAGGGTTAGGGTTACGGTACAAGTTAGGGTTAAGGTTAGTGTTACGGTTACGGTACAGGGTAGGGTTAGGGTTAGGGTTAGGGTTTCGGTACAGGTTATGTTTAGGGTTAGTTTAAGGGTTACAGTACAGGTTTGGGTTAGGGTTAAGGTATGGGTTAAGGTACAGGTTAGGTTTAGGGTTAGGGTGTTACGGACAGGTAAGGGTTAAGGTTACGGTTAGGGTTATGGTTACGGTTATGGTTGCGGTACAGCTCTGGGTTAGTGTTACGGTTAGGGTTAGGGTTAGGGTTAGGGTTAGGTTTACAGTTCAGGTGAGGGTTACGGTTAGGGGTATGTTTACGGTACAGGTAAGGGTTAGGGTTAGGTTTAGTGTTAGGGTTATGGGTAGGGTTAGGTTTAGGGTTAGGGTTAGAGTTAAGGTTAGGGTTAGGTTTATGGTTCCAGTACAGGTTAGTGTTATGGTTAGTGTTAGGTTTAGGGTTATGTTTAGGGTTAGGGTTAGGGTTACGGTAGTGGTTAGGGTTAGGCTTAGGTTGGGTTTAGGGTTACTAGGGTTACATACAGGTTAGGGTTATGGTTACGGTTAGGGTTAGGTTTAGTGTAAGGGTTGAGGTTAGGATTAGGGTAAGGTTTAGGGTTAGGGTTAGGATAAGGGTTAGGTTTACGGTACAGATTAGGTTGAGTGTTATGTTTAGGGTTACCGTAGAGTTTAGGGTTAGGGTTCATGTTATGGTTAGTGTTGCGGTACACCTTAGGGTTAGGGTTAGTGTTAGGGTTAGGGTTGGGTTTAGAGTTACCGAACAGGTTAGTGTCAGTGTTAGGGTTAGTGTTAGGGTTACGGTTAGGGTTGCGGTACAGTTTAGTGTGAGTGTTAGGGTTACATTACTGTTTAGGGTTAGGCTTAAGGTTAGGGTTAGGGTTGCGGTACAGGTTAGGGTTAGGGTTAGGTTTACGGTTAAGGTAGAGGTTAGCATTAGGGTTAGGATTACGATACAGGTTAGGGTTAGTGTTACGGTTAGGTTTAGGGTTAGGGTTACGGTACAGGTTATGGTTAGAATTAGGGTTTGGTTTAGGGTTACAGTACACGTTAGGGTTAGGGCTACGGTTAGGGTTACAGTACAGGTTAGGGTTAACGTTAGGTTTAGGTTTAGGTTTAGGGGTACGGTACAAGTTAGGGTTATGGTTAGGTTTAGGGTAGGGTACGGTTAGGTTAGCATTAGGGTTAGGTTTAGGGTAAGGTTTAGGGTTACGGTACAAGTTAGGGTTAGGGTTAGTGTTAGGGTTAGGGTTACAGTACAGGTTAGTGTTAGGGTTAGGGTAAGTGTTAGGGTTAGGGTTAGGGTTAGGGTTACGGTACAGGTTATGGTTAGGGTTAGGGGTAGGGTTACGGTACAGGTTAGGGTTAGGGTTAGGGTCAGTGTTTCGGTACAGGTAAGGGTTACGGTTAGGGTGAGGGTTTGGGTTATGGTTAGGGCTGCGGTACAGTTGTGGGTTAGGGATTACGGGTAGGGTTAGTGTTAGGGTTAGGGTAACAGTTCAGTGTAGGTTTAGGGTTAGTGTTAGTGTTAGGGTTAGGGTTACGGTACAGTTTAGGGTTAGGGTTTGGGTTAGGATTACGGTACAGATTAGGGTGAGCGTTAGGGTTAGGGTTACGACACAGGTTAGGGTTAGGATTAGGTTTAGGGTAAGGTTTAGTTTGAGGGTGAGGGTACAGTTTGGGTTTAGGTTTAGGGTTAGGGTTAGGGTTAGGGTTAGGGTTAGGATAGGGTTACGTTTAGTGTTAGGGTTAGTGTTACAGTACAGATTATGGTTAGGTTTAGGTTTGCCCTAAAGTTTAGGGTTAGGGTTAGGGTACAGTTTAGGTTTAGAGTTAGGGTTAGCGTTAGGGTTAGGGTTATGGTACAGGTTAGTGTTAGGCTTAGGGTTTGATATAGGGATAGGGTTACATTACAGGGTAGGTTTAGGGTAAGGGTTAGGGTTACGGTACAAGTTAGGGTAAGGTTTAGGAATAGTGTTAGGGTTAGGGTTCGGTATAGGTTACGGTTAGGGTTAGGGTTTGGGTTAGTGTTAGGGTTACGGTACAGGTTACGGTTAGTGTAAGGGTTAGGGTTACGGTACAGTTAGGGTTAGGGTTAGGGTTAGTGTTAGGGTTAGGGTTCGGTACTGGTTAGGGTTAGGCTTAGGGTTGGGTTTGGGTTACTGTTATGGTTACATACAGGTTAGGGTTACGGTTACAGTTAGGGTTAGGTTTAGGATTAGGGTTGAGGTTAGGATTAGGGTAAGGTTTAGGGTTAGTGTTAGGATTAGGTTTATGGTTCAGTTTACGTTTAGGGTTAAGGTTAGGGTTACCGTAGAGGTTAGGGTTAGAATTCTGGTTATGGTGTGGGTTGCGGTACACCTTAGGGTTAGGGTTAGTGTTAGGGTTACGTACAGGTTAGGGTTATTGTTAGGGTTAGGGTTACGGTACAGGTTAGGGTTAGGATTAGGATTAGTGTAAGGTTTAGGTTGAGGTTTACGGTACAAGTTGGGTTTAGGTTTAGGGTTAGGTTTAGGGTTATGGTACACGTTAGGGTTAGGGTTAGTGTTAGGGTTAGGGTTACGGACAAGGTTAGTGTTAGGGTTAGGGTTAGGGTTACGGTTAGGGTTACAGTACAGGATAGATTTAGAGTTAGGGTTAGTGTTACGGTACTGGTAAGGGTTACGGTTAGGGTAAGGGTTAGCGTTAGGTTTAGGTTTAGGGTTGCCATACAGCTGTGTGTTAGGGTTACGGTTAGGGTTATGGTTAGGGTTATGGTTACGGTACAGGTTAGTGTGAGGGTTAGGGTTAGGGTTACGGTACAGGTTAGGGTTAGGGTTAAGTTAGGGTTAGGGTTACGGTACAGGTTAGAGTTAGGTTTAGGGTGAGGGTTTCGGTAGAGTTTAGGATTAGGATTAGGGTTACGATACATGTTAGGGTTAGGCTTAGGTTTATGGCTCAGGTTAGGGTTAGGGTTACGGTACAGGTTAGGTTTAGGGTTTGGGTTAGTGTTACGGTACAGGTAAGGATTACAATTAGGATTAGGTTTAAGGTTAGGTTTAGCGTTAATGTTGCCATACAGTTGTGTTTTAGGGTTACGGTTAGGGTTAATGTTAGTGTTACAGTTACGGTACAGGTTAGGGTGAGGGTTAGGTTTAGGCTTACGGTACTGTTAGGGTTAGGATTAGGTTAGTGTAAGGTTTAGGGTGAGGGTTATGGTACAAGTTGGGTTTAGGATTAGGGTTAGGGTTAGGGCTATGGTACAGGTTAGGTGTAGTGTTAGGATTAGGTTTAGGTTTAGGTTTAGGGTTAGGGTTAGGGTTAGGGTTAGGCTTGCCATAGAGTTTAGGGTTAGGGTTAGGGTACAGTTTAGGTTTAGAGTTAGGGTTAGGGTTAGGTTTAGGGTTACGGTAGAGGTTAAGGTAAGGTTTAGGGTTTGGTTTAGGGGTAGCTTTACGGTACAGGGTAGGGTTAGTGTAAGGGTTAGAGTTACGGTCCAAGTTAGGGTTAGGTTTAGTGTTAGGGTTGGGTTCAGTACAGGTTAGGGTTAGGGTTAGTATTAGGGTTATGGTACAGGTTAGGATTAGGGTTAGGGGTAGGTTTACGGCTCAGGGAAGGGTTAGGGTTAGGGTTAGCTTTAGGGTTATGGTTTCGGTACAGTTTAGGGTTAAATATAGGGTTAGGGTTAGGATAAGGTTTACGGTACAGGTTAGGGTTAGAGTTAGGGTTATGGTTAGGTTTACGGTACAGGGTAGGGTTAGGGTTAGAGTTAGGGTACGGTACAAGTTAGAGTTAGGGTGATGGTTAGTGTTATTTTTAGGTTACGGTACAGGTTAGGGTTAGGGTTAGGGTTACGGTACATGTTATAGTTAGGGTTAGGTTAACTGTTAGGTTTACGGTACAGGTTAGGGTTAGGGTTTGGATTACTGTACAGGTTAGAGTTAGAGTTAGGGTTAGGGTTAGGGTTGCGGTACAGGTTAGGGTTAGGTATAGGGTTAGGGTTACCGTACAGGTTAGGAATACGCTTAGGGTTAGGGTTAGGGAAGAGGTACAGGTTAGGGTAGGGTTAGGGTTACAGTATGTTACAGGTTAGTATTAGGGTTAGGGTTAGGGTTAGGGTTACGGTAAGTTTATGGTTGGGTTTAGGGTTAGGGTTGGGGAAGCGGTACAGGTTCGGGTTATGGTTAGGGTTACAGTACAGGTTAGGGTTTCGGTTACGGTTATGGTACAGTGCAGGGTGAGGTTTAGGGTTAGGTTTATGGTTACTGTACAAGTTAGGGTTAGGGTTAGGGTTACGGTACAGGTTATTGTTAGGGTTAGGGTTAGGGTTACGGTAGAGGTTATGGTTAGGGTTAGGTGTAGGATTACAGTACAGGTTAGGGTTAGGGTTAGGGTTACGGTACACGTTAGGGTTAGGGTTAGGGTTAGTGTTAGGATTACAGTCCTGGTTAGGATTAGGGTTAGGATTACGGTAGGGTTAGGGTTAGGGTTAGTGTTACGGTTCAGGTTAGGGTTAGGGTTAGGGTTACGGTATAGGTTAGGGTTAGGGTTAGGGTTAGGAATAGGTTTAGGGTTACAGTACAGGTTAGGGTTAGGGTTAGGGTTTTGGTATAGGTTAGGGTTAGTCTTAGGATTAGGTTTAGGGTTAGGGTTAGGGTTAAAGTACAGGTTAGGTTTAGGGTTAGTGTTAGTGTTATGGAACAGGTAAGGGTTACTGTTGTTAGGGTTAGGGTTATGGTTAGGGTTAGGGTTAGGGTTAGGTTTAGGGTTAGGTTTCCCATACAGGTGTGGGTTAGGGTTACGGTAGGGTTAGGGTTAGGGTTAGGGTTAGGGTTACAGTACAGCTTAGGGTGAGGGTTTGGGTTAGGGTTATGGTACAGGTTAGGGTTAGTGTTAGTGTTAGGGTTAGGTTTCCGGTAGGGTTAGGGTTAGGGTTAGGGTTCCAGTACCCGTTAGGTTTATGGTTAGGGTTAGTGTTATGGTACAGGTAAGGGTTACTGTTAGGGTTAGGGTTAGGGTTAGGATTAGGGTGCCTTACAGTTGTGTGTTAGGGTTAAGGGTAGGGTTAGGGTTAGGGTTAGGGCTAGGGTACAGGTTAGGGTGAATGTTCGAATTAGGGTTACGGTACAGGTTAGGGTTAGGTTAAGGGTTAGGTTTAGGGTGAGGGTTACGGTACAGGTTGGAGTTAGGTTTAGGGTTAGGGTTAGGGTTAGGGTTAGGGTTATGGTACAGGTTAGGTTTAGGGTTAGGGTTAGGATTAGGGTTAGGGTTAGTGTTACGGTACAGGTTAGAGTTAGGGTTAGGGTTAGGGTTACGGTACAGGATAGGTTTAGGTTAGGGTTAGTGTTACGGTACAGGTAAGGGTTACGGTTTCGATTAGGTTTAGGGTTGGGTTTAGGGTTAGGGTTGCCGTAGAGTTGTGGTTATGGTTACGGGTAGGGTTAGGGTTAGGGTTAGTGTTAGGGTTAGGGTTGCCATACAGGTGTGGGTTTTGGTTAAGGGTATGGTTAGGTTTAGGGTTAGGGTTACGTTACAGGTTAGGGTGAGGTTTAGGTTTAGGGTTATGGAACGGGTTAAGGTTAGGGTTGGGGTTAGGATTAGGGTGAGGGTTACAGTACAGGTTAGGGTTAGGTTTAGTGTTAGTGTTATGGTACAGGTTATGTTTAGGGTTAGTGTTAGGGTTAGTGTTAGTGTTAGGCTTAGGGTTAGGTTTGCCATAGAGGTTAGGGTTAGGGTTAGGGTTATGGTATAGGTTAGCGTTAGGGTTAGGTTAGTGTTAGGTTGAGGGTGATTGTACCGGTTAGGGTTAGGGTTAGTATTAGGGTTAGGTTTAGGATTAGGGTTAGGGTTACGGTACAGGTTAGGTTTAGAGTTAGGGTTAGGGTTATGGTTACAGTTACGGTACAGGTTATGGTTAGGTTTGGGGTTAGGGTTAGGGTTAGGTTTAGGGTTAGGGTTATTTTACAGGTTAGGTTTAAGGTTAGGGTTAGGGTTAGGGTTAGGGTTAGGGTTAAGGTTAGTGTTACGGTACACGTTAGGTTTAGGGTTAGTGTTAGGGTTAGGGTTAGATTTGCCATAGAGGTTAGGGTTAAGGTTAGGGTTAGTGTAGAGGTTAGATTTAGGTTTAGCGTTAGGGTTAGGGTTAGGTTTAGGGTTAGGGTGAGGGTTAGGGTGATGGTTACGGTACAGGGTAGGCTTAGGTTTAAGGTTAGGGTACGGTACAAGTTAGGCTTAGGTTTAGGGTTAGTGATCGTGTTAGGTTTACCGTCCAGGTTAGGGTTAGAGTTAGGGTTCGTGGTAGGGTTAGGGTTATGGTACAGGTTAGGGTTAGGTTAGGTTTAGGTTTAGGTCTACGGTACAGGTTAGGGTTAGGGTTGGGTTAGGGTTACAATACAAGTTATGGTTAGTGTCAGGGTTAGGGTTAGGGTTGCGGTACAGATTAATTTTTGTGTTAGGGTTAGGGTTAGGGTTACCATTCATGTTAGGTTTAGGTTTAGGGTTAGGGTTTGCCGTACAGGTTAGGGTTAGTGTTAGGTTTACGGTACACGTTAGCATTAGGGTTAGGGTTAGGATTAGTGTTACGGTACAGGTTAGGGTTTGGTTAAGTTTACGGTTACGGTACAGTATAGGTTATGGTTATTTTTAGGGTTAGGGTTAGGGTTACGATACAAGTTAAAGTTAGGGTTAGTGTTAGGGTTAGGGTTACGGTACAGGTAGGTGTTAGGGTTCGGGTTATGTTTAGGGTTAGGTTTACATTATAGGTTAGGGTTACTGTTAGTGGTAGGGTTACGGTACAGGTTAGGGTTATGGTTAGGCTTAGGGTTTGGGTTAGGGTTAAGGTACAGTTTAGGGTTAGTGTTAGGGTTAGGTTTTCGGTAGAGGTTAGGGTTAGGGTTAGCTTTAGGGTTACGGAACAGGTTAGGGTTAGGGTTATGGTTAGTTTTAGGGTTACGGTACAGGTTAGGTTTGGTTAGGGTTAGTGTTACGGTACAGGTAATGGTTACGTTACGGTTAGAGTTAGGGTTGGGGTTAGGGTTGCCTCACAGGTGTGGGTTAGGGTTAGGGTTAGGGTTAGCGTTAGGGATCGGGTTACCGTACAGGTTAGTGTCAGGGTTAGGTTTAGGGTTAGGTTTAGGGTTAGGGTTAGGGTTGCGGTACAGGTTAGGGTGAGGGTTATGGTTAGGGTTACCGTACAGGTTAGGGTTAGGCTTAGGTTTAGGATTAGTGTTGTGGTACATGTTAGGGTTAGGGTTAGGGTTACGGTTATGGTCTAGGTTATCATTAGGGTTAGGGTTAGGGTTAAGGTTACGGTAGAGGTTAGGGTTAGGGTTAGTGTTAGGGTTAGGGTTACGGTTAGGTTTACAGTACAAGTTAGGGTTACACTTAGGTTTAGGGTTAGAGTTACGGAATAGGTTAGCATTAGGTTTAGGGATAGGGTTAGGTTTAGGTTTACGGTACAGGTTAGGGTTAGGGTTAGGGTAAGGTTATGTTTATAGTAGAGATTAGGGTTAGGGTTAGTGGTAGGGTTACGGTACAGGTTAATGTTAGGGTTAGGGTTACGGTACAGGTTAGGGTTAGGGTTAGGGTTACGGTACAGGTTAGGTTTACAGTTAGGGTTAGTGTTATGGTACAGTTAAGGGTTACGGTTAGGGTTAGGGTTAGGCTTAGGGTTAGGGTTAGTGTTTCCGTAGAGCCGTGGGTTAGGGTTATGGTTATGGTTAGGGTTAGGGTTTGTGTTACGGTACAGGTTAGGGTGTGAGTTAGGGTTAGGGTTAGTGTTACGGTTTAGGTTAGGTTTAGGGTTAGGTTTAGGGTTAGGGTTAGTGTTACGGTACAGGTTAGGGTGTGAGTTAGTGTTAGGGTTAGTGTTACGGTGTAGGTTAGGTTTAGGGTTAGGTTTAGGGTTAAGGTTAGGGTTAGGGTTGCCGTACAGGTGTGTTTTAGAGTTACGGGTAGGGTTAGGGTTAGGGTTAGGGTTATGGTTAGGGGTAGGGTTACGGTACAGTGTAGGGTTAGGTTTAGGGTTAGGGTTACAGTAGAACTTAGGGTTAGGGTTAGTGTTAGGGTTAGGTTCGGTACAGGTTAGGGTTAAGGTTAGGGTTAGTGTTAGTGTGAAGGTTAGGGTTAGTGTTGGGTTATGGTATAGGTAAGGGTTAGGGTTAGGGGTAGGGTTACGGTTCAGGTAAGGATTAAGGTTAGGGTTAGCCTTAGGGTTAGGGTTATGGTACAGTTTAGGGTTAAGTTTAGGGTTAGGTTTAGGGTTAGGGTTTGGGTTACGGTTCAGGATAGGGTTAGGGTTAGGGTTACGGTAAAAGTTAGGGTAGGGTTAGGGTTAGTGTTAGGGTTAGGGTTACTGTACAGGTTAGGTTTAGGTTAAGGTTAGGATTAGGGTTAGAGTTAGGGTTAGGGATATGGTTACGGTTCAGGTTATGGTTACGGTTAGGGGTATGGTTACGATACAGGTAAGGGTTAGCGTTAGGATTATCATTAGGGTTAGGGTTATGGTACAATTTAGGGTTATGTTCAGGGTTACAGTTAGGGTTAGGGTTACGGTCGTGGTTAGGGTTAGGCTTAGTGTTGGGTTTAGGGTTACGGTTAGGGTTATGGTAGAGGTTACAGTTGTATTTCGGGTTAGAGATACGGTTAGTTTTAAGGTTAGGGTTAGGGTTAGAGTTAGTTTTAGGGTTAGGGTTAGGTTACGGTACAGAATAGGGTTGGTGTTTATGGTTATGTTTAGGGATAGGGATAGGTTTAGGTTTAGTGTTATGTTTACGGTACAGGTTAGGGTTAGTGTTAGGGTTAGGGTTACCGTAAAGGTTAGGCTTAGGGTAAGGGTTAGGGTTAGGTTTGCGGTACAGGTTAGGTCTAGGGTTAGTGTTAGGGCTACGGTACAGTTTAGGATTAGGGTAGCGTTAGGGTTAGTGTTACGGTACAGGTAAGGGTTAGGGTTAGGGTTAGGGTTTCGGTTCAGGTTAGGGTTAGGGTTAGGGTTAGGGTTACGGTACAAGTGAGGGCTAGGGTTAGGGTTAGGGTTTCCCTTCAGGTTAGGGTTAGGGTTAGTGTTAGGGTTACGGTACAGTTTTGGCTTAGTGTTAGGGTTAGTGTTACGGTACAATTAAGTGTTACGGTTAGGGTTAGGGTTACGGTTACGGTAAGGGTTAGGGTTAGGTTTATGGGTATGGTTACGGTACAGGTAGGGTTAGGTTAGGGTTAGGGTGACGTTACAAGTTAGGGTTAGGTTTAGGGTGAGGGTTAGGGTTAGGTTAGCTATCGGTACAGGTTAGGGTTAGGGTTAGGGGTATGGTTACGGTACAGGTAAGGGTTAGGGTTAGGTTTATCATTAGATTTAGGGTTACGAAAAAAAAAAAAGATTTAGGGTTACGGTACAGTTTAAGGTTAAGTTTAAGTTAGGGTTAGGGTGAGGGTTAGGGTTATGGTAGTGGTTAGGGTTAGGCTTAGGGTTCAGTTCAGGGTTACGGTTAGGGTTACGGTACAGGTTAGGATTATGGTTAGGGTTAGGGATAGGGTTAGGTTTAAGGTGGGGTTAGGGATAGGGTTAGGGTTAGGGTTACGGTACTGTTAAGGGTTAGGGTTATGATTAAGGTTAGGGTTAGGGATAGGTTTAGGTTTAGTGTTAGGTTTACGGTAGAGGTTAGGGTTAGGGTTAGGGTTGCCGTACAGGTTAGGATTAGATTTATGGTTAGGGTTAGGGTTGCGGTACAGTTTATGGTTAGGGTTATGGTAAGAGTTACCGTACAGGTTAGGGTTAGGGTTGGTGTTAGTGTTAGGGTTAGGGTTCGGGTTCCGTACAGGTTAGTGTCAGGGTCAGGTTTAGGTTTAGGTTCAGGGTTGCCGTACAGGTTAGGGTTAGGGTTAGGGTTACCGTACATGTTAGAGTTAGCCTTAGGGTTAGGGTTAGCATTGCGGTACAGGTTAGGGTTAGGTTAGGGTTACGGTTACGGTACAGGTTATCGTTAGGTTTACGGTTAGGGTTAAGGTAACGGTACAGGTTAGGGTTATGGTTAGGGTTAGGTTAGGGTTATGGTACAGGTTACGGTTAGGTTTTGGCTTAGGGTTAGGCTTACCATACACGTAAGCTTAGGTTTACGTTTAGGGTTACGGTACATGTTAGGGTTATGGATAGGTTTAGGGTAAGGGTTTCGGTATAGGTTAGCAGTAGGGTTAGGGTTAGGGTTAGGGTTAGGGTTACGGTACACTTTAGGGTTAGGGTTAGGGTAGGGTTAGGGTTAGGGTTAGGGTTAGGTTTAGGTTTACATTACAGGTTAGGGTTAGGCTTAGTGGTAGGGTTACGATACAGGTTAGGGTTAGGGTTAAAATTAGGGTTAGGTTTAGGGTTATGGTAGAGGTTAGGGTTAGGTTTAGGGTTAGAATTTTGGTTCAGGTTAGGGTTAGGGTTATGGTTAGGGTTAGGGTTAGGGTTACAGTTAAGGTACAGGTTAGGGTTAGGTTTAGGGTTAGGGTTAGGGAGACATACAGGTGTGTGTTAGGGTTATGGGTAGGTTTAGGGTTAGGGTTAGGGCTATGGTACAGGTTAGGGTGAGGGTTCCATTTAGGGTTATGGTTAGTGTTACGGTACAGGTAAGGGTTCCAGTAGGGTTACGGTTAGTGTTAGGGTTAGTGTTACGGTACAGGTAAGGGTTACGTTATGGTTAGGGTTAGGGTTAGGATTGCCACATAGGTGTGGGTTAGGATTATGGGTAGGGTTAGGGTTGGGTTAGCGTTGCAGTACAGGTTAGGGTTCGGGTTAGGGTTAGGGTTAGGGTTCCGGTACAGGTTAGGGTTAGTGTTAGTGTTAGGATTAGGTTTACGGTACAGTTTACTGTTAGGGTTAGGTTTAGGGTTTCAGTACAGGTTAGGTTTAGGTTTAGGTTTAGGGTTAGGGTTAGGGTTAGGTTTAGGGTTACAGTACCCGTTAGGTTTATGGTTAGGGTTAGTGTATGGTACAGGTAAGGGTACTGTTAGGGTTAGGGTTACGGTTACAGTTTGGGTTACAGTACCCGTTGGGTTTATGGTTCGGGTTAGTGTTATGGTACAGGTAAGGGTACTTTTAGGGTTAGGATTAGGGTTAGGGTTAGGGAGCCATACAGGTGTGTGTTAGGGTTATGGGTAGGGTTAGGGTTAGGGTTAGGGCTATGGTACAGGTTAGGGTGAGAGTTCCAATTAGGGTTACGGTACATGTTAGGGTTAGGTTTAGGGTTAGGTTTAGGGTTACGGTACAGGTTAGGGTTACGGTTAGGGGTATGGTTACGGTACAGGTAAGGGTTAGGGATAGGTTAGGGTTAGGGTTACGGTACTGGTTAGGGTTAGGGTTTGGGTTATGGTACAGGTTAGGTTTAGGTTTAGTGTTAGGGTTAGGTTTAGGGTTAGTGTTTCGGTACAGGTTAGGGTTTGGGTTAGTGTTAGGGTTAAGGTTAGTTTTGCCATAGAGTTTAGGGTTAGTGTTAGAGTTACGGTACAGGTTAGGGTTGGGTTTAGGTTTACGGTACAGGTTAGGGTTAGGTTTAGGGTTACGGTACAAGGTAGGGTAGGGTTACAGTTAAGTTTAGGGTTACAGTACAAGTTAGGGATAGGGTTAGGGTTACGGTACAAGTTAGTGTTAGGGTTAGGGTTAGGGTTACGGTTACGGTACAGGTTATGGTTAGTGTTAGGTGTAGGGTTACGTTAGAGTTTAGGTTTAGGGTTAGGTTTAGGGTTTCTGTACAGGTTAGGTTTAGGTTTAAGGTTAGTGTTACGGTAAAAGTAAGGGTTACGTTTAGGGTTAGGTTAGTATTAGGGTTAGGGTTGCCGCACAGTGTGGGTTAGAATTACGGTTAGGGTTAGGGTTAGGGTTAGTGTTAAGGTACAGGTTAGGGTGTGGGATAGGGATAGTGTAGCGTACAGGTTAGGGTTAGCGTTAGGGTTACAGTTACGGTACAGGTTAGCATTAGGGTTAGGGTTAGGTTTAAGTTTACGGTACAGGTTAGGGTTAGGTTTAGGGTAAGGGTTAGGATTAGGGTTTGGGTTACGATACAGGTTATGGTTAAGGTTTAGGGTTACGGTTAGTGTTACGGTACAGAAGGGTACGGTAAAAGAAAACGGTACGGTACAGAAAAAGGTACGGTACAGAAAACCCTAACGTTTAGGGTTAGGGTTAGGGTTAGGGTTAGGGTTAGGGTTAGGGTTAGGGTTAGGGTTACGGTTGCTGCACAGGTGTGGGTTAATATTACGCTTAGGGTTAGGGTTAGGATTAGTGTTATGGTACAGGTTAAGGTGAGGGTTAGGGTTAGTGTTACGATAGAGGTTAGGGTTAGGGTTAGGGTTAGGGTTACGGTACACATTAGGGTTATGGTTAGGGTTAGGTTTTTAGTACAGGTTAGGTTAGGGTTACGTTTAGGTTTAGGTTTAGGGTTAGGGTTACAGTACAGGTTAGGTTAAGGTTAGGGTTAGTGTTACTCAACAGGAAAGGGATATTTTCGGGTTAGGATTAGGGTTAGGGTTAGGGTTAGGGTTAGGGTTGCCATACAGGTGTGGGTTAAGGTTACGGGCAGGGTTAGGGTTAGGGTTAGGGCTACGGTATAGGTTACGGTTAGGGTTAGGTTTAGGGTTAGGGTTACAGTAGAGGTTAGGTTAAGGTTAGGGTTAGTGTTACGGTACAGGAAAGGGATATTTTAGGGTTAGGATTAGGGTTAGGGTTAGGGTTAGGTTTAGGGTTAGGGTTGCCATACAGGTGTGGGTTAAGGTTACGGGCAGGGTTAGGACTACGGTATAGGTTAGGGTTAGGGTTAGGTTTAGGGTTAGGGTTACAGTACAGGTTAGGTTAAGTTTAGGGTTAGTGTTACGGTACAGGTAAGGGATACTTTTAGGGTTAGGATTAGGGTTAGGGTTAGGGTTAGGGTTGCCATACAGGTGTGGGTTAAGGTTACAGGTAGGGTTAGGGTTAGGGTTAGGGCTACGGTATAGGTTAGGGTTAGGGTTAGGATTAGGGTTTGGGTTAGGGTTACGTTACAGGTTAGGGTTAGGGTTAGGGTTATGGTACGGTACAAGTTAGGGTTAGGGTTACGGTTAGGGTTAGTGTTAGGATTAGGTTATGGTACAGGTTGGGGTTAGGGTTAGGTTTTGGGTTAGGGTTACGGTACAGATAGTGTTAGAGTTAGGTTTAGTGTTAGGTTTATGGTACAGGTTAGGGTTATACTAGGGTTTGGGTTAGGGTTGCGGTACAGGTTATGGTTAGGTTTAGGTTTAGTGTTAGGGTTACGGTACAGGTTAGGGTTTTTTTTTAATTAATTTTTTATTAGTGTTCAATTTACCAACATACAAAATAACACCCGGTGCTCATCCCGTCAAGTGTCCCCCTCAGTGCCCGTCACCACTCACCCCCACCCCTCGTCCTCCTCCCCTTCCACCACCCCTAGTTCTTTTCCCAGAGTTGGGAGTCTTTATGTTCTGTCTCCCTTTCTGATATTTCCCACACATTTCTTCTCCCTTCCCTTATATTCCCTTTCACTATTATTTATATTCCCCAAATGAATGAGAACATACACTGTTTGTTTTTCTCCGATTGACTTACTTCACTCAGCATAATACCCTCCAGTTCCATCCACGTTGAAGCAAATGGTGGGTATTTGTCGTTTCTAATGGCTGAGTAATATTCCATTGTATACATAAACCACATCTTCTTTATCCATTCATCTTTCGATGGACACCGAGGCTCCTTCCACAGTTTGGCTATTGTGGACATTGCTGCTAGAAATATTGGGGTGCAGGTGTCCCGGCGTTTCATTGCATCTGTATCTTTGGGGTAAATCCCCAACAGTGCAATTGCTGGGTCGTAGGGCAGGTCTATTTTTAACTCTTTGAGGAACCTCCACACAGTTTTCCAGAGTGGCTGCACCAGTTCACATTCCCACCAACAGTGTAAGAGGGTTCCCTTTTCTCCGCATCCTCTCCAACATTTGTTGTTTCCTGCCTTGTTAATTTTCCCCATTCTCACTGGTGTGAGGTGGTATCTCATTGTGGTTTTGATTTGTATTTCCCTGATGGCAAGTGATGCAGAGCATTTTCTCATGTGCATGTTGGCCATGTCTATGTCTTCCTCTGTGAGATTTCTCTTCATGTCTTTTGCCCATTTCATGATTGGATTGTTTGTTTCTTTGGTGTTGAGTTTAAGAGGTTCTTTATAGATCTTGGAAACTAGCCCTTTATCTGATACATCATTTGCAAATATCTTCTCCCATTCTGTAGGTTGTCTTTTAGTTTTGTTGACTGTATCCTTTGCTGTGCAAAAGCTTCTTATCTTGATGAAGTCCCAATAGTTCATTTTTGCTTTTGTTTCTTTTGCCTTCGTGGATGTATCTTGCAAGAAGTTACTGTGGCCGAGTTCAAAAAGGGTGTTGCCTGTGTTCTCCTCTAGGATTTTGATGGAATCTTGTCTCACATTTAGATCTTTCATCCATTTTGAGTTTATCTTTGTATATGGTGAAAGAGAGTGGTCTAGTTTCATTCTTCTGCATGTGGATGTCCAGTTTTCCCAGCACCATTTATTGAAGAGACTGTCTTTCTTCCAATGGATAGTCTTTCCTCCTTTATCGAATATTAGTTGACCATAAAGTTCAGGGTCCACTTCTGGGTTCTCTATTCTGTTCCATTGATCTATGTGTCTGTTTTTGTGCCAGTACCACACTGTCTTGATGACCACAGCTTTGTAGTACAACATGAAATCTAGCATTGTGATGCCCCCAGATATGGTTTTCTTTTTTAAAATTTGCCTGGCTATTCGGGGTCTTTTCTGATTCCACACAAATCTTAAAATAATTTGTTCTAATTCGCTGAAGAAAGTCCTGGTATTTTGATAGGGATTGCATTAAACGTGTAAATTGCCCTGGGTAACATGGACATTTTCACAATATTAATTCTGCCAATCCATGAGCATGGAATATTTATCCATCTCTTTGTGTCTTCCTCAATTTATTTCAGAAGTGTTCTATAGTTTTTAGGGTATAGATCCTTTACCTCTTTGGTTAGGTTTATCCCTAGGTATCTTATGCTTTTGGGTGCAATTGTAAATGGGATTGACTCCTTAATTTCTCTTTCTTCAGTCTCATTGTTAGTGTATAGAAATGCCATTGATTTCTGGGCATTGATTTTGTATCCTGCCACGCTACCAAATTGCTGTATGAGTTCTAGCAATCTTGGGGTGGAGGTTTTGGGTTTTCTATGTAGAGTATCATGTCATCGGCGAAGAGGGAGAGTTTGACTTCTTCTTTGCCAATTTGAATGCCTTTAATGTCTTTTTGTTGTCTGATTGCTGAGGCTAGGACTTCCAGTACTATGTTGAATAGCAGTGGTGAGAGTGGACATCCCTGTCTTGTTCCTGATCTTAGGGGAAAGGCTCCCAGTGCTTCCCCATTGAGAATGATATTTGCTGTGGGCTTTTCGTAGATGGCTTTTAAGATGTCGAGGAAAGTTCCCTCTATCCCTATACTCTGAAGAGTTTTGATCAGGAATGGATGTTGTATTTTGTCAAATGCCTTCTCTGCATCTAATGAGAGGATCATATGGTTCTTGGTTTTTCTCTTGCTGATATGATGAATCACATTGATTGTTTTACGAGTGTTGAACCAGCCTTGTGTCCCGGGTATAAATCCTACTTGGTCATGGTGAATAATTTTCTTAATGTGCAGTTGGATCCTATTGGCTAGTATCTTGTTGAGAATTTTTGCATCCATGTTCAACGGCATAGGTTAGGGTTATGTTTAAGTTTACAGCACAGGTTAGGGTTAGGGTTACGTTTAAGTTACAGGGTAGGGTTAGGGTTAGGGTCAGGTTTAGGGTTACGGTACAGGTTAGTGTTAGGGTTAGGGTTAGGGTTATAGTTAGGGTTACCGTACAAGTTATGGTTAGGGTTTGGTGTAGGGTTATGGTACAGGTTAGGGTTAGGTTAAGGGTTAGGGTTAGGGTTAGAGTTAGGGTTTCGGTACAGGTTAGGGTAAGTGTTAGTTTTAGTATTACAGTACAGGTTAGAGTTAGGGTTAGGGTTACGATTGGGGTTAGGTTTAGGGTTAGGGTTACGGTGTACGTTAGCATTTGGGTTAGGGTTAGGGTTAGGTTTATGGTTATGGTATAGTTTAGGGTTAGTGTTAGGTTAGGCTTTGGGTTAGGGTTACGGTACAGGTTAGGGTTAGGTTTACGGGTAGGGTTAGTTATACGGTACAGATTAGAGTTAGGGTTAGGGTTAGGGTTAGGGTTATGGTACCAGTTAGATTTAGGCTTAGGGTCACAATTAGGGTTATGGTACATGTTAGGATTAGGGTTAGGGTTAGGGTTAGGATTACGGTACCGGTTAGGGTTAAGGTTAGGGTTAGGTTTAGGGTTACGGTACAGGTTATGGTTAGGTTTAGGGTTAGGGTTAGGTTTACGGTACAAGTTAGTGTTATTGTTAGTGTTACGGAACAGGTTAGGTATAGGGTTAGGGTTAGGGTTACGGCACAGGGAGGGTTAGGGTTAGGGTTAGGTTTACGGTTACGGTACAAGATAGGGTTAGGGTTAGTGTTAGGGTCAGGTTTACGGTACAGGATAGTGTTAGGGTTAGGGTTAGGGTTGGGTTAGGTTTACGGTACAGGTTGTGCTTAGGGTTAGGTGTAGGGTTACGGGACAGTTTAGGGTTAGGGTTAGGGTTACGGTACAGGTTAGGGTTAGGGTTAGGGTTTCGGTACAGGTTAGGGTTAGGATTAGTTTTAGGATTACAGTACAGGTTAGGGTCAGGTTTAGGGTTAGTGTTAGGGTTCGTCTTGCCGCACAGATCTGGGTTAGGATTACGGGTAGGGTTAGGGTTAGGGTTAGCGTTATGTTTCAGGTTAGGGTGAGGGTTAGGGTTAGGGTTTTGGTACAGGTTAGGTTTAGAGTTAGGGTTAGGTTTAGGTTTAGGGTTAGGGTTACAGTACAAGTTAGGTTTAGGGTTAGGGTTAGGGTTAGTGTTACGGTACAGGTAAGGGTTACTGTTAGGGTTAGGGTTAGGGTTAGGGTTAGGGTTAGGGTTAGGTTTAGGGTTGCCATACAGGTGTGGGTTAGGATTACGGGTAGGGTTAGGGTTAGGGTTATGGTATAGTTTAGGGTGTGGGTTGGGTTTAGGGTTAAGGTTAGTGTTACGGTACAGGTTATGGTTAGATTTAGGTGTAGGGTTACGGTACAGGTAAGGGTTAGGGTTAGGGTTTCAGTATAGGTTAGGGTTAGGGTTAGTGTTAGGATAACAGTACAGGTTAGGGTTAGGGTTAGGGTTATGGTACAGGTTAGGTTTAGGCTTAGGGTTAGTGTTACGGTACAGGTTACATTTACGTTTAGGGTTAGGGTTAGGGTAAGGGTTAGGGTTGCCGCACAGGTGTGGGTTTGGATTACGGGTAGGGTTAGGGTTAGGGTTAGCGTTATAATTCAGGTTAGGGTGAGGCCTAGGGTTAAGTTTACGTTACCGGTTAGATTAAGGGTTAGGGTTAGGGATAGGGTTAGGGTTACGGTACAGGTTAGGGTGAGGGTTAGTGTTAGGATTTCAGTACAGGTTAGGGTTAGGGTTACGGTTAGGGCTACGGTTGCCATACAGGTGTGGATAAGGGTTACGGGTAGGGTTAGGGTTAGAGTGACGGCTATGGTATCGGTTAGGGTGTGGGTTAGGTTTAGGGTTATGGTTAGGGTTAGGGTTCGGGACAGGTTATGGTTAGGGTTATGTGTAGGGTTACGGTACATATAAGGGTTGGGTTAGGGTTAGGGATTCAGAACAGGTTAGGTTTAGGGTTAGGGTTAGGGTTAGGGTACGGTACAGGTTCGGGTGAGGGTTAGGGTTAGGGTTAGAGTTAGGGCTAAGGTATAGGTTAGCGTGAGGGTTAGGTTTAGGGTTACGATACAGTTTAGGGTTAGGTTTAGGTTTAGGGTGAGGGTTACGGTACAGGTTAGGGTAAGGTTTAGAGTTAAGGTAGGGTTAGGGTTAGGGATATGGTACAGGTTAGGTTAGGGTTAGGCTTAGGGTTAGGGTTAGGGTTAGGGTTAATGTTAAGGTACAGGTTAGGGTTAGTGTTAGGGTTAGTGTTAGGTTTAGGGTTAGGTTTGCCATGGAGTTTATGTTTAGGGTTAGGGTTAGGGTACTGATTAGGTTTAAGGTTAGGGTTAGGGTTAGGGTTAGGGTTACGGTACAGGTTAGGTTTAGGGTTAGGCTTAAGGTTATGGTTAGTGTTACGGTACAGGTAAGAGTTAGGGTGAGGGATTCGGTACAGTTTAGGGATAGCGTTAGGGTTAGGGTTATGGTACAGGTTAGGGTTAGGTTTAGGGTTAGGGTTCAGGTTAGGGTTAGGTTTACGGTACAGGATCGGTTTAGTGTTAGGGTTAGTTTACGGTACAGGAAAGGGTAATGGTTAGGGTTAGGTTTAGCATTAATGTTGCCGTACAGTTGTGTGTTCAGGTTACGGGTAGGGTTAGGGTTATGGTTATGGTTACGGAACTGGTTAGGGTGAGGGTGAGGGTTAGGGTTACGGTACAGGTTAGTGTTAGTTTTAGGTTTAGTGTAAGGTTTATGGTGAGGGTTACATACAGGTTGGGTTTAGGTTTAGGGTTATGGTACAGGTTAGGTTTAGTGTTAGGCTTAGCGTTAGGGTGAGGGTTAGGGTTAGGGTTAGTGTTAGGGTTAGTGTTACGGTACAGGTTAGGGTTAGTGCTAGGGTTAGGGTTAGGTTTGCCATAGAGGTTAGGGTTAGGGTAGGGTACAGTTTAGGTTTAGAGTTAAGGTGAGAGTTAGGATTAGGGTTACGGTAGATGTTAGGGTTAGGGTTAGGGTTTGGTTTAGGGTTAGTTTTACGGTATAGGGTAGGGTTAGTGTAATTGTTACATTTATGGTACAAGTTAGGGTTAGGGTTAGTGTTAGGGTTAGGGTTCGGAACAGGTTATGGTTAGGGTTATGGTTAGGGCTAGCGTTAGGGTTACGGTACAGGTTAGGGTTAGGGTTAGGGGTATGTTTACGGTGCAGGTAAGGGTTAGGGCTAGGGTTAGCTTTAGGGTTATGGTTACGGTGCAGTTTAGGGTTAAGTACAGGGTTAGGGTTAGGGTTAGGGTTACGGTACAGGTTAGAGTTAGGGTTAGGTTTTGGGTTATTGTACAGGGTAGGGTTAGGGTTAGAGTTAGGGTACGGTACAATTTAGGGTTAGGGTTAGGTTTTGTGTTAGATTTACGCTACAGGTTAAGGTTAGGGTTCGGGTTTTGGTTACCGTACAGGTTAAGGAAAGGGTTAGGTTTAGGGTTAGGGTTAGGGTAGGGATGCGGTACATGTTATGGTTAGGTTGAGGGTTAGGGTTACCGTACAGGTTAGGGTTAGGCTGGGTTAGGGTTAGGGAAGCGGTACAGGTTAGGGTGAGGGTTAGGGTTACGGTTACGGTACAGGTTACTATTAGGGTTAGGGTTATGGTTAGGGTTATGGTACAGGTTAGGGTTAGGGTAAGGTTTAAGGTTACGGTACATGTTATGGTTAGGTTTGGGGTCAGGGTTAGGATTACGGTACAGTTTAGGGTTAGGGTTGGTTACGATACAGGTTAGGTTTGGGTTAGGGTTACGGTACTGGTTAGGTTTGGGTTAGCGTTAGGTTTAGGGTTATGGTACAATTTAGGGTAAGGGTTAGTGTTAGGGTTAGGGTTACGGTACAGGTTAGGGTTAGGGTTAGGGTTAGGGTTATGGTACATTTTATGGTTAGGGTTACGTGTAGGGTTACATTACAGGTTAGGGTTAGGGTTAGGGTTATGGTACAGGTTAGGGTTAGGGTTAGGGTTACGGTACAGGTTAGTGTTAGGGTTAGTGTTAGGAATATGGTACAGGTTAGGGTTAGGGTTAGGGTTACGGTACAAGTTAGGTTTAGGGTTAGGGTTAGTGTTATGGTACAGGAAAGGGTTTCGTTTAGGGTTATTGTTAGGGTAAGTGTTAGGGTTGCCGCTCAGGTGTGGTTTAGGATTACAGGTAGGGTTAGGGTTAGGGTTACCTTTAGTGTTCAGGTTAGGGTGAGGGTTAGGGTTAGGGTTACGGTACAGCTTAGGATTTTGGTTAGTGGTATGGTTACGGTACAGGTTACGGTTTAGGTTAGAATTAATTTTAGGGTTAGGGTCAGGGTCACGGTATAGGTTAGTGTTAGGGTTAGGGTTAGGGTTAGGGTTTCGGTTCATGTTGGGGTTAGGGTTAGGGTTAGGATTATGGTAAATGTTAGGGTTAGGGTTAGAGTTAGGTTTAGGGTTACGGTACAGGTTAGGTTTAGAGTTAGGGTTAGTGCTACGGTACAGGTAAGGGTAACGGTTAGGGTTAGGGTTACGGTTAGGGTTAGGTTTAGGGTTAGCATTGCCGTACAGTTGTGTGTTAGGATTACGGGTAGGGTTAGGGTTAGGGTTACGTTTATGTTACAGGTTAGGGTTAGGGTTAGGGTTACGGTTTGGTACAGGTTAGTATTACGGTTAGGGTTATGGTTATGGTTACGGTACAGGTTAGGGTTAGGGTTAGGGTTACGGTACAGGATATGGTTAGGTTTATGGTTAGGGTTAGGATTACGGTACAGGTTAGGGTTAGGGTTAGCATTAGGGTACAGGTTAGGGTTACAGTTTGGGTTAGGGTTACGGTACAGGGTAGGGTTAGGTTTAGTGTTAGGTTTGGGGTTACGGTGCAATTTAGGGTTGGGGTTAGTGTTAGGGTTAGGGTTACGGTACAGGTTAGAGTTAGGGTTAGGGTTATGGTACAGGTTATGGTTAGGTTTAGGTGTAGGGTTACGGTACAGTTTACTGTTAGGGTTAGGGTTACGGTACAGGTTAGGGTTCGGGTTAGTGTTAGGATTACAGTAGAGGTTAGGGATAATGTTAGGGTTAGGGTAAGGGTTATGTTTAGGTTTACGGTACAGGTTAGGTTTAGGGTTAGGGTTAGTGTTACGTTACAGGAAAGTTTT
>JAEUCK010005186.1:0-24794 GCA_017311455.1 Otocyon megalotis megalotis
AGATGGCTAAATTCTCCTGGTGTGTGTGAGTGAAGGTCAAGTGCACCACTTCCCAATACAAACACTGAGACACTGAGACATCAGATGTGTGCTCCTGGAGGCTCTTTTCCCAATCTGCAGCCTGGAAAGGGGGCAAGTCTTTGACCCAACTCCTATTATGTGGAGGAGATCCATCCCCTAGGCCAGAGCACAGCTGTGGATAGAAGCAATTTGGATTCTCTGAAGGTCAATGTGGGAAAGTGCTATCCATCAGCCTGTACTACTCACCCTGGGACTGTAGAAGATCTGAGGTAATGGGCTTCCATGTTCTGGAAGCTGCTTCACTTTGGATGGTCTTGGTCACAGCAGCCTAAGCTTCACCCTATATAATCCTTCTTGCACAGAGACTCCTCTGCCTGTGTCTTCTGTGTTGCCTTGTTGAAACTGCAAGTTTTATAAGATGGCATGATAAGGAAAACAAGGGGATACAAAATATTTTTTCCCCAAATATCTCTCTGTTCAGGTTTAAAATGAATTTAGCATCAGATTATTCCAGGTCCATTCCTGGCTTCTACACATGTAGGTAAACGGAGGTGAACTACAAAAATCTCTTCAGTTGTCTTATCTACAAAATGGAAATAGTCATAGTATTTATCTCTTTATTTTAAGGATTACATGTGACTACTACTTATGTCGACTGCCCAGATGCTGGTCCACACTAAGCATCAATACATGCTCATCGTTGCTATACACTCACATGCTATTGCCAACTCTTTGGCATTTCTCCTGGCCTGAATGGCAACTGAAAACACGTGACCAGTTAGAGTGACAGTCAGGACAGACAAGCCACTCCTGTCATTTAGGAGCTGTCAGAGGTGAGCAGACTTTTCCTATAAAGGAGGAGGTAGTAAATCCTTTATGCATCGCAGGGCATAAAAGTAGTCTCAACTACCGAACTCTGCTGTGTTAGTGCAAAAGGACCCACAGACAAGTAAATAAATAAGCGTGGCAGTATTCCAATAAAACTTTATTTCAGAAACAGATGGTAGCGTAGATTTAGCCAGGAGGCTGTTTGCCAGCCCCTGACTATTGAGTCATGGACAGGTGACGAACGCAGGTACTAATTTCATCATTCCTTAAGAAGATGTTTACACAAAGTCACAGGAAAATGTGCACAGCAGATCTGAAGAGTCTTACCGTTAATTTTGCTAGATTTACTGGCAGTCATGCAGATGCCTTCTATTATTCATCAAATCACTCTAACATTTATTGATGCACCTGTTGCGTTTCACATGTTTTCGTTTTTATACACTGTAAAATGGGTAAACATACTCTATGCCCTAAATCTGTGCTTCGATTCTTCTGTGAAACAACTGAACAGCATTTGGTTAAGAATATAGCACCTTTATTCTCTGAATATTGGAGAGGTGGGGAGAAGCACAAAGCACCATTGTAATTGGAATCAGTAGATGATTAGGTTAAAACTGAGAAGATAAAATACATAATAAATTGATGCTGCAGGAAAATTCACTTCAGAGTAAAGGGAAATAAGAGTAATAATAGATTCTTATGAATAGCTCATAGCTCACAGATAATTTCCTTTGCCTTTAGCAGTTTTTGTAATTTACTGAGATGTATTACTTCTCACCCTCTTGTCTCTCCTGTCTTTATCCCTTCCTCCCATTCTTGCATTCTTACAACACCCACATTTATTTCCCCTGGTCTCTGGCTTCTCAGCCACCCCTGATTTTCCATCCTTTACTCCGGTCTGCAACTACAATTATCTTGCACCTTCTATGTCTCTTACATCAGCTTTAACATTCAGACATATTAATACTCACAGGTAGAGTTTAGGTTTTGCAGAATGTGAATTGGAAATTACAAAGAATTTTGTTTATTTTGATCACTAATTATGTAAAAGGTTTATCTTAAATTTAGGGGTTTCTTATAGAATGACATGGATTTTTATCCCAGGCTTACTTTTTTGTGATGTCTTCCCATGAAATTGTATTGAATTTATAAAGGAAGCTTAACAGACCATATACGTATTCAACTATCGGGGCTTGATCCATTTATATCTTCTACCATCTGTATGCATCTCTGGATGTTACATGGAGACTAGTTTTTACCTCAGATTCTATTTGTGACAATAAGATAGGACTCAAGGAAATGATTTCCACCAGTTGGTGGTAAAAAACCCTGAGATGATACTTATTCCTTCTGTTTTTACCATCAACAACATCAACGCAAAGGAGAAGGCCATCACATCCCTCTTTCACATAAACCCGTTATGGTTTTCTTTATCATCTACTAATTCACCACAAAGTTGTGAATGGGATAAATTTTGGAAGACTTGGAAAAAGAAGTTTCTGATAGTCGAACCTTTCCAGTTACAAGTCTTAAAATGTTTTCAAATGGAAGTGACTTAGAGATATCGTCCTTTTTGCTCATTTTACCAATAAGAGAGAGACCAAAGCATTACAGCTTCTGATTAGGCTAGTGTTAGGTTTATGGTCAGGGTTAGGTTAATGGTAGAGGTTAGGGTTAGGGTTAGGTTAGGGTTAGGGTGAGGGTTAGGGTTAGGGTTTCGGTACCAATTAGGGTTAGGGTTAGGGTTGGGTTAGGGTTAGGGTTATAGTACAAGTTAGGCTTAGGGTTAGGGTTAGGGTTACGGTACAGGTTAGGGTTAGGGTTAGGGTTATTTATTGGGTTACAGTACAGATTAGGGTTAGGGTTAAGGTTCGGTACAGGTTACTGTTAGGATTAGGTTTAGGGTTAGGGTACAGGTTGGGGTTAGTGTTAGGGTTAGTGTTAGGGTTAGGGTTAGGGATAGGATAGGGTTATTGTTAGGGTAGGGTTACGGTACAGGTTATGGTGAGGGTTAGGTTTAGGGTTACGGTTACAGTACATGTTCGGGATAGGCTTAGATTTCCTGTTTCGGTAGAGGTTAGGGTTAGGGTTAGGGTTAGGGATAGGGTTAAGATAAAGGTTAGGGTTAGGGTTAGGGTTACGGTACAGGTTAGGGTTAGGGTTAGGGTTATTTATTGGGTTACAGTACAGATTAGGGTTAGGGTTAAGGTTCGGTACAGGTTACTGTTAGGATTAGGTTTAGGGTTAGGGTACAGGTTGGGGTTAGTGTTAGGGTTAGTGTTAGGGTTAGGGTTAGGGATAGGGTAGGGTTATTGTTAGGGTAGGGTTACGGTACAGGTTATGGTGAGGGTTAGGTTTAGGGTTACGGTTACAGTACATGTTCGGGATAGGCTTAGATTTCCTGTTTCGGTAGAGGTTAGGGTTAGGGTTAGGGTTAGGGATAGGGTTAAGATAAAGGTTAGGGTTAGGGTTAGGGTTACGGTAAAGGTATGGTTTACGTTTAGGGTTAATGTTAGTCTTAGGGTTAGGGTTAGGGTTACGTTACTGGTTAGGTTTAGGTTTAGGGTTAGGTTTAAGGAAAAGGTTAGGGTTAGGTTTAGGGTTAGTGTTACTGTACAAGTTATGGTTAGGATTAGGTGAGGGTTACGGTTACGGTAGACGTTAGGTTAGGGTTAGGGTTAGGGATATATTACGGTTAAGGTTAGGGATAGGGTTAGGTTTAGGATTACCATACAGGTTAGGGTTAGGGTTAGAGGTAGGGTACAGATTAGGTTTTTAAATTTTTTTTTATTTTTATTTATGATAGTCACACAGAGAGAGAGAGAGAGGCAGAGACATAGGCAGAGGGAGAAGCAGGCTCCATGCACCGGGAGCCCGATGGGGGAGTCGATCCCGGGTCTCCAGGATCGCGCCCTGGGCCAAAGGCAGGCGCCAAACCGCTGCGCCACCCAGGGATCCCTACAGATTAGGTTTAAGTTTAGGATTAAGGTTAGGGTTAGGGTTACGGTACAGGTTAGGGTTAGCGTTAGGGTTAGTGTTACGATAGACTTTAGGGTTTGGGTTAAGGTTAGGCTTAGGTTCGGCTGAGGGTTACGGTACAGTTTAGGGTTAAGGTTAGGGTTAGGGTTAGGTTTAGGGTTACGGTACATGTTAGGGTTAGTCTTAGGGTTACGGAAGAGGATAGGTTTAGGGTTACCATTATGGTTAGTGTACCGATACAGGTTAGCATTAGGGTTAGGGTTACGGTTACGGTACTGGTTAGGGTTAGGGTTAGGGTTAGGGTTAAGGTACAGGTTTGTGTTAGGTATACGGGTAGGGTTAGGGTTAGTGTTAGGGTTATGGTACAGGTTAAGGTGACGGTTAGTGTTAGGGTTATGCTACAGGTTAGAGTTAGGGTTAGGCTTAGGGTTACAGTACAGTTTAGGGTTAGGATTAGGGTTAGTTTTAGGGTTACGGTACAGGTTAGGGTTAGGGTTAGGTTTAGGGTTAGGGTTAACTTTAGTGGTGGGGTAACGGTACAGGTTAGGTTTAGGGTTAGGGTTACGGTACAGTTTAGGGTTAGGGTTACGGTACAGGTTAGGGTGAGGGTTATGTTTACAGTACAATTGAGGGTTAGGGTTAGGGTTACATTAAAATTATGGTTAGGGTTAGGGTTACGGTACAGGTTAGGGTTAGGGTTAGGGTTATGGTACAGGTTAAGGTTAGGTTTAGGGTTATTGTTACGGTAGAGGTTAGGTTAGGTTTAGGGTTAGAGTTAGGGTTATGGTACAAGTTAGGTTTAGCTTTAGGGTTAGGGTTAGAGCTATGGTACTAGTTAGGGTAACGTTAGTGTTAGGGTAAGGGTTAGGGTTACGGTAACTGTTAGGTTTAGGTTTAGGGTTAGGGTTAGGGTTATGGTACAAGTTAGGGTTAGGGTTAGGGTTAGGGTTACGGTACAGGTTAGGGTTAGGTTTAGGTTTATGGTTACGGTACAGGTTATGGTTAGGCTTAAGGTTACGGAACAGGTAACGGTTAGGATTAGATTTAGGGTTAGGGTACAGGTTGCGGTTAGGGCTACGGTTATGGTTAGTGTTAGGGTTAGTGTTAGGGTTAGGATTACGGTACAGGTTATGGGGAAGGTTAGGGTTAGTGTTAGGGTTACGGTACAGGTTAGGGTTAGTGTTAGGTTTAGCGTCAGGGATTGGGTAACGGTACAGGTTAGGGTTAGTGTTAAGGTTAGGGTTAGTGTTATGGTACCGCTTAGGAGTAGGATTAGGGTTAGGGTTAGGGTACAGGTTAGGGTTAGTGTGAGGGTTAGAGTTAGGTTTAGGGTTACAGTAAATGTGAGGGTTACTGTTAGGGTTACGGAACAGGCTAGGGTACGGTTATCGTTAGGGTTAGGGTTACGGTACAGGTTGTCGTTAGGGTTGGGTTTAGGGTTACGGTACAGGTTAGGGTTAGGGTTAGCTCTAGGGTTAAGGTACAGGTTTGTGTTAGGGTTACGGGTAGCGTTAGGGTTAGGTTTAGGTTTACTGTACAGGTTAGGTTGAGGGTTAGGGTTAGGGTTACGCTACACGTTAGAGTTAGGATTAGGTTTAGGGTTTCAGTACAGTTTAGGGTTATAATTAGGGTTAGTTTTAGGGTTACGGTACAGGTTAGGGTTTGGGTTAGGTTTAGGGTTAGGTTTAGGTTTAGTGGTAGGGTAACGGTACAGATTAGGTTTAGGGTTAGGGTTACGGTACAGGTTAGGGTTAGGGTTAGGGTTAGGGTTATGGTACAGGTTAGGGTGAGGGTTAGGTTTGTGGTAGAGGTTAGGTTTAAGGTCAGGGTTAGGGTTACCTTACAGATTAGGGTTAGGGTTAGGGTTAGGGTTAGGGTTAGGGTTAGGGTTACGGTACAGGTTAGGGTTCGGTTAGGGTTGGGTTACGACACAGGTTAGGGTTATGGTTAGGGTTATGGTACAGGTTAGAGTGAGGGTTAGGTTTACGGTACAGGTTAGGGTTCAGGTTAGGGTTAGGGTTAGGGTTACGGTTAGGGTTAGGGTTAGGGTTAGGGTTACATTACAGATTAGGGTTAGGGTTACGGTTACGGTTAGTGTTAGGGTTAGGGTTAGGGTTAGGGGTTAGGGTGAGGGTTAGGGTTAGGGTTAGGGTTACATTACAGATTAGGGTTAGGGTTAGGGTTACGGTACAGGTTAGAGTTCGGTTAGGGTTAGGGTTACAAACAGGTTAGGGTTAGGGGTAGTGTTAGGGTTACGGTACAGGTTTGGGTTAGGGTTAGGGTTAAGGTTAGGTATAGGTTTACGGTACAGTTTATGGTTAGGGTTAGTGTTAGCGTTATGGAACAGTTTTGGGTTAGGGTTAGGGTTAGGGTTAGGGTACAGGTTAGGGTTACGGTGCAAGTTAGGTTTAGGGTTAGGGTTACGGTACAGGTTAGGGTTAGGTTTAGGGTTAGGGTTAGGGTTAGGGATAGGGTTACGGTACAGGTTAGGTTTAGGTTTAGGTTAGGGTTAGGTTTTGGGATGAGGTACAGGTTAGGGTTAGGGTTAGGATGAGCGTTAGGGTTACGGTACAGGTTACAGTTAGTGTTAGGGTTAGGTTTATGGTATGTTTACATTATGGTTAGGGTTAGGGTTACGATACAAGTTAGGGTTAGTTTTAGGGTTACGTTTAGTGAGACGGTTAGGAGTACGGCACAGTTTAGGGCTATGGTTAGGGTTAGGGTTCAGTTACGGTACACTTTAAGGTGTGGGTTAGTGTTAGGTTTAGGATAGGGTTTCCGGGGGATAGAGTTAGGTTTAGGATTAGGGTTAGGGTTACGGTACAGGTTAGGATTAGGGTTAGGGTTAGGGTTAGTGAATTGGTTACGGTTATGGTTAGATTTAGGGTTAGGGTTAAGGTAAAGGTTAGGGTTAGATTTAGGGTTAGGGTTACGGTACAGGTTAGAGTGAGGGTTAGGTTTACGGGTATGCTACAGGTTAGAGTTAGCGTTAGGCTTAGGGTTACAGTACAGTTTAGGGTTAGGATTAGGGTTAGATTGAGGACTAACTAGGACATGTTAGGGTGAGGGTTAGGTTTAGAGTTAGGGTTAGGTTTAGTGGTAGGGTTAGGTTTAGGGTTAGGGTTAGTTTTAGTGGTAGGGTAAAGGTACAGTTTAGGTTTAGGGTTAGGTTAAGGGAGAGGTAAGGGTTAGGTTTAGGGTTATGGTACAGGTTAGGGTGAGGGTCAGGTTTACGGTACAGGTTAGGGTTAAGGTTAGAGTTTGGGTTACATTCAGATTAGGGTTAGGGTTAGGGTTATGGTTATGGTACAGGTTAGGGTTTGGTTAGGGTGAGGGTTATGACACAGGTTAGGGTTAGGGTTAGTGTTAGGGTTATGGTACAGGTTAGGGTTAGTGTTAGGGTTAGGTTAGATATAGGTTTATGGTACAGGTTATGGTTATGGTTAGGGTTAGGGTTAGGGTTACGGTACAGTTTAGGGTTAGGGTTAGGTTTAGGGTTAGGATACAGGTTAGGGTTACGGTACAAGGTAGGTTTAGGGTTAGGGTTACGGTACAGGTTAGGGTTAGGGTTAGTGTTAGGGATAGGGTTACGGTACAGGTTAGGGTTAGGGTTAGGTATACGGTACAGGTTAGGCTTAGGGTTAGGGATAGGTTTAGGTTTAGGATTACAGTACAGGTTAGGGCAGGAGTTAGGGTTAGTGTACAGGCTAAGTTTAGATTTAGGTTAGGGTTAGGGTTAGGGTTACGGTACTGTTTAGGGTTAGGGTTAGGATGAGCGTTAGGGTTATGGTACAGGTTACGGTTAGGGTTAGGTTTATGGTAAGTTTAGGTTTAGGTTTAGGGTTAGGGTTACGATACAAGATAGCGTTAGTTTTTGGGTTATGTTTAGTGAGAGGGTTAGGATTACGGCACAGTTTAGGGCTTGGGTTAGGGTTAGGGTTCAGTTACGGTACAGTTTAAGGTGACGGTTAGTGTTAGGTCTAGGATAGGGTTACCGTAGGATAGGGTTAGTTTTAGGGTTAGGGTTAGGGTTACGGTACAGTTTAGGGTTCATGTTAGGTTTAGGTTTATGGTACACTTTAGGGTTAGGGTTAGGGTTACGGTACAGGTTAGGGTTAGGGTAAGCTTTAGGGTTAAGGTACAGGTTTGTGTTAGGGTTACGGATAGGTTTAGGGTTAGGGTTAGGGTTACTGAACAGGTTAGGGTGAGGGTTAGGGTTAGGGTTACGGTACAGGTTAGGGTTAGGGTTAGGGTTAGGGTTAGGGTTAGGGTTAGTGAATCTGCTAGGGTTATGTTTAGATTTAGGATTAGGGTTACAATAAAGGTTAGGTTTAGGTTTAGGGTTAGGGTTACGGTACAGGTTTGGTTTAGGTTTACGGGTAGGGTTAGGTTTAGTGTTAGGTTTACTGTACATGTTAGGGTGAGGGTTAGTGTTGGGTTATGGTACAGGTTAGTCTTAGGGTTAGGGTTAGGGTTAGGGTTAGTGTTATGGTACAGTTTAGGGTTAGGGTTATGTTTATGGTTAGGGTTACGGTACAGGTTAGATTTAGGGTTAGGTTTAGGATTAGGATTACGGTACAGGTTAGGGTTAGTGTTAGGGTTAGGTTTATGGTAAGTTTAAGTTTAGGGTTAGGGTTAGGGTTACGGTACAGGTTAGAGGTAGGTTTAGGGTTAGGTTAGGGTTACGTTACAGGTAAGGGTTAGGGTTAGTGTTAGGTTTACGGTACTGGTTAGGGTTATCTTTAGGGTTAGGGTTAGGGTTACGGTAAGGATTAGGGTTAGGGTTAGGTTTACGGTACAGGTTATGCTTAGGATTAGGGTTAGGTTTACGTTACAAGTTAGGGTTTTGGTTAGGTTTAGTGATACAGTACAGGTTAGGTTAGGGTTAGGGTTAGGGTTAGGTATAGGGTTACGGTACAGGTTAGGGTTAGGGTTATGGTACACGTTAGGGTTAGGTTTAGGGTTAGGTTACAGGTTAGGGTTACGGTACAAGTTAGGGTTAGGGTTAGGATTAGGGTTAGGATTAAGGATAGGTTTACGGTACAGGTTAGGGTTAGGGTTAGGTATGCAGTACAGGTTAGGGTTAGGGTTAGTGGTAGGGTTAGGGTTAGGATTACAGTAGAGGTTAGGGCTAGAGTTAGGGTTAGTGTACAGGCTAAGTTTAGGTTTAGGGTGAGGGTTAGGGTTACGGTACAGGTTAGGGTTAGTTTTTGGGTTAGGGTTATCGTTACGGTACTAGTTAGGGGTAGTTTTAGGGTTACGGTTAGTGTCAGGGTTAGGTAACGGCACAGTTCACGGCTAGGTTTAGGGTTAGGGTTACGGTACAAGTTAGGGTTAGGGTTAGGTTTAGGGTTACAGTGCAGGTTAGTTTTAGGGTTAGGGTTAGTGTGCAGGTTAGGGTTAGGTTTAGGGTTAGCGTTAGGGTTAAGATAAAATTTAGGTTTAGGGTTTGATTTAGGGTTAGGGTTATGGTATAGGTAAGGGTTAGTGTTCGTGTTAGGGTTACGGCACATAGAGGGCTATGGTTAGGGTTAGCATTACGGTACAGGTTAGGGTTGGGTTTAGGGTTAGGGTTAGTGTACAGGTTAGGGTTAGCTTTAGCGATAGGGTTAAGGTAAAGGTTAGGTTTAGGGTTAGATTTAGGGTTAGGGTTACAGTATAGGTAAGGGTTACAGTTAGGTTTAGTGTTAGGGTTAGGTTTATGGTACAGTTTTGGGTTAGGGTACGGGTAGGGTTAAGTTTAAGGTTATGGTTACTGTACATGTTCGGGTGAGTGTTTGTTTTAGGGTTACGCTACACGTTAGGTTTAGGGTTAGGTTTAGGATTAGGACTATGGTACAGGTTAGGTTTAGAATTAGGGTTAGGGTTAGGGTTACGACACAGGTTTGGGTTAGGTTTAGTTTTAGGGTTACGGTACAGGTTAGGGTTAGGGTTAGGTTTACGGTACAGGTAAAGGTTAGGGTTAGATTTAGGTTTACGTTACAGGTTAGGGTTAGGGTTAGAGTTAGGGTTAGGGTTACGGTAGAAGTAAGAGTTAAGTTTAGGGTTAGTGTTAAGGTAAATTTTAGGGTTAGTGTTATGAGAGAGGTTAGGGTGGGGGTTAAGGTACGTGTTACGCTACAGGTTAGGGTTAGGGTTAGGGTTAGTGTGACAGTTACAGTACAGGTTAGGTTTAGTGTTAGGGTTAGAGTTAGGGAGAGGGTTACTGTACAGGTTAGGGTTAGGTTTAGGGTTAGGGTTAGGGTTTCTGTACAAGTTAGGGTTAGGGTCAGGGTTAGGGTTATGTTTAGGGTTACGTTACAGGTTAGGGTTTGGGATATGGTTAGGGTTAGGTATAGCGTTATGCTACCGGTTATGGTTAGGGTTAGGGTTAGGTTACAGTACAGGTTAGGGTTAGGGTTAGGGTTGGGTACAGGTTAGGGTTACGGTACAAGTTAGGGTTAGGGTTAGGAATAGGATTAGGGTTAGGATTACGGTACAGGTTAGGTTAGATTTAGTGTTCGTGTACAGGCTAGGTTTAGAGTTAGGGTTAGGTTTAGGGTTAGGTTTTGGGTTAAGGTACAGGTTAGGGTGAGGTTTAGGGTTACGGTACAGGAAAGGGTTAGGGTTAGGGTTAGGGATACGGAACAGGTAGGATTAGGGTTAGGTTTAGTGTACAGATTAGGTTTAGGTTTAGGGTTAGGGTTAGGGTTAAGGTAAAGGTTAGGGTTAGGTTTAGGTTTAGGGTTATGGTTACGGGTTTTAGGGTTAGGGTTATGGTGCAAGTTTGGTTTAGTGTTACGGGTAGGGTTAGGTTTAGGGTTAAGGTTACTGTACAGGTTAGTGTGAGGTTGAGGGTTAGGGTTATGCTCCACGTTAAGGTTATGGTTAGGGTTAGGGTTAGGGCTAGGTTAGGGTACACATTAGGGTTAGGTTTAGGGTTAGGTTTAGGGCTACGGTACAGGTTAGGGTTAGGGTTAGGTTTAGGTTTAGGGATAGGGTTACGGTACCTTAAGGGTTAGCTTTAGGGTTAGGGTAACGGTACAGCTGAGGGTTAGGGTTAGGTTTAGGGTTGGTAAAGGTTAGGGTTAGCGTTAGGGTTGGGGTTACGGTACAAGTGAGGGTTAGGGTTAGGGTTAGTGTGGCGGTACAGGTTAGGGTAAGGGTTCGGGTTAGGGAAAGGGTTACGGTACAGGTTAGTGTTAGGGTTAGGGTTAGGATTACCATACAGGTTAGGGTTAGGGATAGAGTTAGGGTACAGTTTAGGTTTAGGTTTAGGGTTAAAGTAGGGTTAGGGTTACGATACAGTTTAGGGTAAGGGTTAGGTTTAGGTTTAGGGTTACGGTACAAGTGAGGTTAGGTTTAGGGTTAGGATAGGGTTGGGGTTAGTGTTAGGGTTAGGGTTACGGTACAGGTTAGGGTTAGCGTTAGGGTTACGGAACAGCTTAGGGTTAGGGTTACGGTTAGGGTTAGGGTTACGGTACAGGTTATCGTTAGGGTTATGTTGACGGTAGAGGTTAGAGTTAGGGTTAGGGTTAGGGGTAGGGTTACTGTACAGGTTAGGGTTAGGGGTAGGTGTGGGTTTAGGGTTACCGTACTCATTAGTGTTAAGGTTAGGGTTAGGGTACACGTAAGGGTTAGTGTTAGGTTTAGGGAGAGGTTAGGTTAGGGAGAGGTTTTAGAGTTAGGGTTAGGTTTACGGTACAGTTTAGTGTTAGGGATAGGTTTAGGGTTAGGATTAAGGTACACATTAGGGTTAGGTTTAGGGTTAGGGTTACGTTAGAGGTTAGGGTTAGTTTTAGAGTTAGGTTTATGGTACAGTTTAGGGTTAGGGTTAGGGTTAGGGTTAGGGTTACGATAGAGGTAAGGGTTAGTGTTAGGGTTAGTGTCAGCGTAAGGTTTACGTTACACGTTAGGGTTAGGTTGAGGCTCTCGGTACACTTTATGGTTAGGGTTAGGTTTAGGGTTAGGATTATGGCACAGGTTTTGGTAGGGTTAGGGTTAGGGTTATGGTTACGTTACAGGTTAGGGTTAGGGTTAGGGGACAGATTAGGGTGAGGGTTAGTATTGGCCTACAGGTTAGGGTAAAGGTTAGGGTATTGGTAGGTTTAGGATTATGGTACATATTAGGTTTAGGTTTAGGCTTACGGTTCAGGTTAGGGTTAGTGTTAGGGTTAGGGTTAGGCTGACGGTTAGGGTGACAGTCCAGATTAGGGTTAGGGTTAGGTTTAAGGTTAGGGTTACGTTACAGGTTAGGGTTAGGGTTAGGTTTAGGGTTACAGAACTGGTTAGGTTTAGGGTTAGGGTTATGGTTACGGTACAAAGAAGGGTTCGGGTTAGGGTTAGTGTTAGGTTTAGTGTGAGGGTTATGGTTACGACACAGGTTAGGGTTGGTGTTAGGGTTAGGGTTAGGGTTATGGTACAGATTAGGTTTAGGGTTAGGTTTACGGTACAGGTTAGGGTTAGGTTTAGGTTTAGGATTACAGTATAGGTTAGGGTTAGTGTTGGGTTAGGGTTATGGTATAGGTTAGGGTTAGGGTTAGGTTTGGGGTTCGGTACAGGTTAGGGTTAGGGTTGGGATAGGGGTACGGTACAGGTTAGGGTTGGGTTAGGGTTAGGCTTACGGTACAGGTAAGGGTACGGTTAGGGTTAGGGTTAGGGTTAGGCTTAGGGTTACCGTACAGGTTAGGGTTAGGGTTAGGGTTAGGGTTATGGTTATGGTACAAGGTAGGTTAGGTGTAGGTTTAGGTTCAGGGTTAGGGTTATGGTTACGTACAGGTTAGTGTTAGGGTAAGGGTTAGTTATAGGGTTACGGTACAGGTTAGGTTTAGGGTTAGGGTTAGGGTTACGGTACAGGTTGGGGTTAGGGTTAGGTATAGGGTTAGGTTACAGGTTAGGGTTAAGGTTTGGGTTAAGGTAAAGGTTAGGGTTAGGGTTAGGGTTACGGTACAGGTATGGATTAAGGTTAGGATATGTGTTAGATTTAGGTTCAGGGTTAGGGTTAGGGTTACGTACAGGTTAGTGTTAGGGTAAGGGTTAGGTATAGGGTTACGGTACAGGTTAGGTTTAGGGTTAGGGTTAGGGTTACGGTACAGCTTGGGGTTAGGGTTAGGTATAGGGTTAGGTTACAGGTTAGGGTTAGGTTTGGGTTAAGGTAAAGGTTAGGGTTAGGGTTAGGGTTACGGTACAGGTATGGATTAAGGTTAGGATATGTGTTAGGTTTAGGGTTATGGTTAGGGTTGCGGTACAGGTTTGGGTTAGGTTTACGGTTAGGGTTACACTACACGTTAGGGTTATGGTTCTGGTTAGGGTTAGGGTTAGGGCTAGGGTTACAATACAGCTTCGGTTTAGGGGTAGGGTTACCACTATGGTACAGGTTAGGGTAATGATTAGTGTTAGGGTTAGGTTTACGGTACAAGTTAGGGTTAGCGTTAGGTTTAGTGTTAGGGTTAGGGTTAGAGGCTAGAGGTTACGTACAGAGAGTTGGGGTGAGAGATTTAGAATTCAAGAATAGGATAACGGTACAGGTTAGGGTTAGGGTTAGGGTTAGGGTTATGGTACCAGTTAGGGTTAGGTTTAGGGTTAGGGTTAGGGTTACAGTACACAGGTTTGGTTAGGGTTAGGGTTACTGTAGAGGTTAGGTTAGGGGTAGGATTAGGGATATGTTACGGTACAGGTTAGGGTTAGGGTTAGGTTTAGGATTAGGGTTAGGGTTAGGGTTAGGGTTACGGTAGAGGTTAGCGTTAGCGTTAGTGTTAGGGTTAGTTATAGGTTTAAGTTACACGTTAGGGTTAGGGTTAGGATTAGGTTTACGGTACAGTTTAGGTTTAGGGTTAAGGTTAGCGTTAGGGTACAGGTTAGGGTTAAGGTACAAGTTAGGTTTAAGGTTAGGGTTACGGTACAGTTTAGGGTTAGGTTTAGGGTTAGGGTTAGGGTTAGGTTTAGGGTTAGGGTTAGGGTTAGCGATAGGGTTACGGTACAGGTTAGGGTTAGCGTTAGGGTGAGCGTTAGGGTTACAGTATAGGTTACGGTTAGTGTTAGGTTTAGTGTTAGGGTTACTGTACAAGTTAGCGTTAGTTTTAGGGTTATGGTTAGTGAGAAGGTTAGATTACGGCACAGTTTAGGGCTAGGGTTGGGGTTAATGTTAGGGTTACGGTACAGTTTAAGGTGAGGGTAGTGTTAGGTTTAGGATAGGGTTATAGTAGGATAAGGTTAGGTTTAGGGTTAGGGTTATGGTTTCCGTACAGGTTAGAGTTAGGGTTTGGGTTACTGTGCAGGTACGGGTCACGGTTAGGGTTAGTGTGAGGGTTAGGGTTAAGGTACAGGTTTGGTTTAGGGTTACGGGTAGGGTTAGGTTTAGTGTTAGGGTTACCGTACATGTTAGGGTGATGGTTACGGTTAGGGTTACGCTACCCGTTAGGGTTAGGGTTAGGGTTAGATTTAGGGTACAGGTTAGGGTTAAGGTAAAGGATAGGGTTAGGGTTAGGTTTACGGTACAGGTTAGTGTTTGGGTTAGGGTTAGGGTTATGTTATAGGTTAGGGTTAGGGTTAGGGTTACAGTACACGTTAGGGTTAGGGTTAGGGTTAGGGTTACGGTACAGGTTAGGGTTAGCATTAAGGTTAGGGTTAGGTATAGGTTTAAGGTACAGGTTAAGGTTAGGGTTAGGGTTAGGTTTACGGTACAGTTTAGGGTTAGGGTTAGGTTACAGGTTAGAGTTATGGTACAAGTTAGGTTTAGGGTTAGGGTTATGGTAAAGGGAATGGTGAGTGTTAGGGTTAGGGTTAGGGATAGTGTTACAGTACAGGTTAGTGTTAGGGTTAGGGATAGGTTGAGGGTTAGGATTATGGTACAGGTAAGGGCTAGAGTTCGGGTTAGTGTAAGGCCTGGGTTTAGGGTTAGGTTAGTGTTAGGTTTAGGTATAGGGATAGGGTTATGGTACAGGTTAGGGTTAGGGTTAGGGATAGGTTGAGGGTTAGGATTATGGTACAGGTAAGGGCTAGAGTTAGGGTTAGTGTAAAGGCTGGGTTTAGGGTTAGGTTAGTGTTAGGTTTAAGTATAGAGATAGGGTTATGGTACAGGTTAGGGTTAGGGTTACGGTGAGCGTAGGTTTACGGTACAGGTTACGGTTAGTGTTAGGGTTAGGGTTAGGGTTACGGTAGAAGTTATGGTTACTTTTACGGTTACGGATAGTGAGAGGGTTAGGATTACGGCACAGTTTAGGGCTAGGGTTCGGGTTATATTTAGGATTACGGTACAGTTTAAGGTGAGGGTTAGTGTTAGGTTTAGGATAGGGTTACGGTAGGATAGGGTTAGGTTTAGGGTTAGGGTTAGGGTTACGGTACAGGTTAGGGTTAGGGTTAGGGTTAGTGTACTGGTTAGGGTTAGGGTTAGATTTAGGGTGAGGGTTAAGGTAAAGTTTAGGGTTACATTTAGGGTTAGAGTTACGGTACAGGTAAGGGTCACGGTTAGGGTTAGTGTTAGGGTTAGGTTTACAGTACATCTTTGCTTTAGGGTTACGAGTAGGGTTAGATTTAGTGTTAGGGTTACCGTACATGTTAGGGTGAAGGTCAGAGTTAGGGTTACGCTACACGTTAGGGTTAGGGTTAGGGCTAGGGTTAGGGTACAGGTTAGGCTTAGGGTTAGGTTTAGGGTTACGGTTGGGGTCACGGTACAGTTTAGGGTTAGGGTTAGGCTTATGGTTAGGGTTACGGTACAAGTTAGGTTTAGGGTTAGGTTAGGGTTAGGGTTATGGTACAGGTTAGGGTTAGTGTTAGGGTTAGGTTTATGTTGCAGTTTAGGTTTAGGGATAGGGTTAGGGTTACGGTACAGGTTAGGTGTAGGGTTAGGGTTAGGCTTAGGGTTACATTACAGGTTAGGGTCAGGGTTAGTGTTAGGGTTACGGTACAGGTTAGGTTTAGCTTTAGAGTTAGGGTTAGGGTTATGGTTATGGTAAAGGTTAGGGTTAGGTTTACGGTGCAGGTTAGGTTTGGGGTTAGGGTTAGGGTTACGTTACAGGTTAGGGTTAGGGTTACGGTACAGGTTAGGTTTAGGTTAGGGTTAGGGTTACGGTACAGGTTAGGGTTAGGGTTAGGGTTAGCGTTAGGGTTAGGCTTACGTTACAGTTTAGGGTAGGGTTAGTGTTAGGGTTATGGTACAGGTTAGGTTGAGGGTGAGGTTTCGGTACAGGTTAGGGTTAGGGTTAGGGTTAGTGTTACGTTACAGGTTAGGGTTAGGCTTAGGGTTAGGGTTACGGTACTGGTTGGTTTAAGGGTGAGGTTTCAGTACAGGTTAGGGTTAGGGTTACGGTTAGTGTTACATTACAGGTTAGGGTTAGGGTTAGGGTTAGGGTTAGGGTTAGGGTTATGGTAGACGTTAGACTGAGGGTTAGGGTTAGGGTTACGCAAGAGGTTAGGGTTAAGGATATGGTTAGTGTTAGATTTACGTTACAGGTTAGGGTTATGGTTAGTTTTAGTGTGAGGGTTACAATCCCGGATTGGTTTAGAATTACGTGTAGGGTTAGGTTTAGTGTTAGGATTACCGTACATGTTAAGGTGAGGGTTACAGTTAGGGTTACGCTACCCGTTAGGGTTAGGTTTAGGGTTAGGTTTAGGGTACAGGTTAGGCTAAGGATTAGGGTTAGATTTAGGGTTAGGGTTACGGTACACTTTAGGGTTAAGGTTAGGTTTATGGTTAGGGTACGGTACAGGTTAGGGGTAGTGTTAGGGTTAGGGTTAGGGTTACGTTACAGGTTAGGGTTAGGGTTAGTGTTAGGGTTACAGTACAGCCTAGGGTTAGCATAGGGTTAGGGTTAGGGTAAAGGTAAAGGTTAGGGTTAGGTTTAGGTTTACAGTACAGGTTACGGTTTGGGTTAGAGTTAGGGTTATGTTATAGGTTAGGGTTAGGTTTAGGGTTACGGTACAGGTTAGGTTTAGGGTTAGGGTTAGGGTTAGGTATAGGGTTACGGTACAGGTTAGCATTAGGGTTACGGTAGAGGCGAGGTTAGGGTTACGGTTAGGGATATGTTACGGTACAGGTTATTGTTAGGGTTAGGTTTAGGATTACAAAACAGGTTAGGGTTAGGATTAGAGGTAGGGTACAGGGTAGGTTTAAGTTTAGGGTTAAGGTTAGGGTTAGGGTTACGGTACATGTTAGGGTTAGCGTTAGTGTTAGGGTTACGATAGAGGTTAGTGTTAGGGTTAGGGTTAGGCTTAGGGTTAGGCTTAGGGTTACGGTACAGGTTAGGGTTAGGTTTAGGGTTACGGTACAGGTTAGGGTTAGCGTTAGGGTTAAGGAACAGGTTAGGTTTAGGGTTACTGTTAGGGTTATGGTTACGGTACATTTTAGCGTTCGGGTTAGGGTTAGGGTTACAGTACAGGTTAAAGTTAGGTTTAGGCTTAGGGTTAGGTTGGTTTAGGTTTAGTGTTAAAGTACAGGTTTGTGTTAGGGTTACGGGTAGGGTTACGGTTAGTGTAAGGTTTACTGTACAGGTTAGGGTGAGGGTTAGGGTTAAGATCACGCTACAGGTTAGAGTTATGGTTAGGCTTACGGTTACGTTACAGTTTAGGGTTAGGATATGGGGTAGGTTTAGGGTTACAGTACAGGTTAGGGTTATGGTTAGGAATAGGGTTACGGTACAGGTTAGGGTTAGGGTTAGGTTTAGGGTTAGGGTTAGGGTTAGGGATAGGCTTAGGGTTAGGGTTAGGGTACCGGTTAGGTTTAGGGTTAGGTTTAAGGTTAGGGTTACGTTACAGGTTAGGGGTAAGGTAGGGTTAGGGTTAGGGTTACGGAACAGGGTAGGTTAGGGTTAGGGTTATGGTACAAGGTACGGTTTAGGTTAGTTAGGGTTAGGGTTAGTGTGAGGGTTATGGTTACGGTACAGGTGTGGGTTGGGGTTAGGGTTAGGGTTAGAGTCAGGGTTAGGATTAGGGTTAGGGTTATGTTTACGTTACAGGTTAGGGTTTGGGTTAGGTTTACGTTAGGGTACAGTTTAGGATTAGGGTTGCGTTAGGGTTACCGTACAGGTAAGCTTTAAGTTTAGGGTTTGTGTTAGGGTTAGTGTCAGGGTTAGGGCTTATGCTACAGGTTAGTGTTACGTTAAGGGTTAGGGTTGCGGTACAGGTTAGGGTTAGGGATATGGTTGGGGTTACGGTACAGGTTAGGGTTATGGTTATGGTTAGTGTTAAGGTAAAAGTTAGGGTTTGGGTTTGGGTTAGGGTTAGGGTTACGGTACAGGTAAGGGTTACAGTTAGGGTAGGGTTAGTGTTAGGGTTAAGGTACAGGTTAGGGTTTGGGTTAGGGTTAGGGTTAGGGTTATGGTACGAGGTAAGGTTACGGTTAGTTTTAGGGTTAGTGTTAGGGTAAAGGTACAGGTTAGGGTTAGTGTTAGGTATAGGGTTTTGGTACAGGTTAGGGATAGGGTTGTGGTTACGTTACATGTTAGGGTTAGGTTTAGGGTTAGGGTAGAGGTTAGGTTTAGGGTTAGGGTAAGGGTTACAACACAGTTTCGGGGTAGGTTTAGTGTTAGGGTTACGGTACAGGTTTGTGTTAGGGTTAGGTAAGGGATAGGTTTGGGGTTAGGGTTACAGAACAAGTTAGGTTTAGGGTTAGCTTTATGGTACATGTTAGGGTTAGGATTAGGGTTAGTGTTAGGGTTACATTACAGGTTATGATGAGGATTAGGTTTAGCGTTAGGTTTACGGTAGAGGTAAGGGTTAAGTTTAGGGTTAGCGTTAGGGTATGGTTTATGTTTAGGGTTACGGTACAGGTTTGGGTTAGGTTTACGGATAGGGTTAGGTTTAGGGTTAGGGTTACGGTAGAGGTTAGGGTGAGGGTTAAGTTTAGGGTGACGCTACAGTTTAGGGTTAGGGTTAGGTTAGTGTTACGGTTACAGTACAGGTTCGGGTTAGGATTAGGGTTAGGGTTACAGTACAAGTTAGGGTTAGGGTTAGGGTTAGGGTTAGGGTTAGGGTTAGTGTTACGGTACAGTTTAGGTTAGGGTTAGGGTTAGGGTTCAGTATAGGTTTACGGTACAGGTTAAAGTTAGGTCATGGTGAGGGTTGCGGTACAGGTTAGGATTAGGGTTAGGGTTAGGGTACAGGTTAGGGTTACGGTACAACTTAGGGTTAGGTTTACGGTACGGGTTAGGGTTAGGTTTATGGTAGGGTTAGGGATAGGTTTACTCTACAGGTTAGCGTTAAGTACAGGTATACGGTGCAGGTTAGGGTTAGGGTTTGGAATAGGGCTAGGGTTAGGATTACGGTGCAGGTTAGGGCTAGATTTAGGGTTAGTGTACAGGCTATTTTTAGAGTTAAAGTTAGGGTTAGTGTTAGGGTTACGGTACAGGTTAGAGTTAGGGTTAGGGTAGGGTTAGGGTTATGGAACAGGTTAGGGTTACTGTTACGGTTAGGGTTAGGGTCTACGATACAAGTTAGGGTTAATTTTAGGGTTACGATTAGTGTTAGGGTTAGGGTTACGGCACAATTTAGGGCTATGAATAGGGTTAGGGTTAGGGGTACGGTACATTTAAGGTTAGGGTTAGGGTTAAGTTTAGGGACAGGGTTACGGGAGGAGAGGTTAGGTTTAGGGTTACGTTTAGGCATACGGTACAGGTAGTGTTAGGGTTAAGTTTAGCGTACAGGTTAGGTTTATGGTTAGGTTTAGGGTTAGGGTTAAGGTAAAGGTTAGGGTTAGACTAGGTTTAGGGTTAAGGTTACGGTACAGGTAAGGGTTATGGTCAGGGTTAGTTTTAAGGTTAGGGTTACGGTACAAGTTTGGGTTAGGGTTACGCGTAGGGTTAGGTTTAGGGTTAGGGTTACCGTACAGGTTAGGGTGAGGCTTAGGGTTAGGGTTACGCTCCATGTTAGGGTTAGTTTTAGGGTTAGGGTAGGTATAGGCATCCGGTACGTTAGGGTTATGGTTGAGTTTAGGTTTAGGGCTACGGTACAGGTTAGGTTTAGGATTACTGTTAGGGTTAGGGTTACGGTATATGTTAGGGTTAGGGTTAGAGTTAGGGTTAGGTTTATGGTTAGGGTTATGGTACAGGTTAGGGTTAGGGTTAGGTTTAGTTTTAGGGATAGGGTTACAGTACAGGTTAGGGTTAGGGTTAGGGTTAGGGTTAGGGTTACAGTACAGCTTAGGGATAGGGTTATGGTTAATGTTAGAGTTAGGGTAAAGTTTAGGGTTAGGGTGAGGGTTAGGGCTATGGTACAAGTAAGGGTTAGGGTTAGGTTTAGGGTTAGGGTTAGGGTTACGTTACAGGTTAGTTTTAGGGTTCGGGTTAGGATTACCATACAGGTTAGGGTTAGGGTTAGGGTACAGGTTAGGTTTCGGTTCAGGGTTAAAGTTAGGGTTAGGGTTACGATACAGGTTAGGGTTAGGGTTAGATTTAGATTTTGGTTACGGTACAAGTGAGGTTAGGTATAGAGTTAGTATAGGGTTAGCGTTAGTGTTAGGTTTAGAGTTACGGTACAGGTTAGGGTTAAGGTTAGTGTTACAGAACAGGTTAGGTTTAGGGTTACGGTACAGGTTAGGTTTAGGGTTAGGATTCGGTACTGTTAGTGTTAGGGTTAGGATTAGTGTTACGTTACAGGTTAGGATTAGGGTTAGGGTTATGGTGAGGTTAGGGTTAGGGTTAGGGGTAGGTTTACGGTACAGGTTACTGATAGGGTTAGGGTTAGGGTACACGTTAGCATTAGTGTTAGGGTTAGAGTACACGTTAGGGTTAGGGTTAGGTTTAGGGTTAGGGTTACGATACAGTTTAGGGTTAGGGTTCGTTTAGGGTTAGGATTAAGGTACACGTTAGGGTTAGGTTTAGGGTTTGGGTTACGTTTCAGGTTAGGGTTAGTTTTAGGGTTAGGTTTATGGTACAGTTTAGGGTTAGGGCTAGGGTTAGGGTTAGGGTTAGGGTTACGGTACAGGTTAGGGTTAGGGATAGGTTTAGGGTTAGGGTTACGTTACAGGTAAGGGTTCGGTTTAGGGTTATGGTTAGGGTTACGGTACAGGTTAGGTTAGGGTTAGGCTAGGGTTACGGTACAAGGTAGGGTTAGGGTTAGGTTAGGATTAGTGAGAGGGTTATGGTTACGGTACACGTTAGGGTTGGGGTTATGGTTAGGGTTAGGGTTAGGTTTAGGTTTACGGTACAGGTTAGGGTAGGGTTAGTTTTAGGGTTACGGTACAGGTTAGGATTAGGGTTGGGTTAGGTTACGGTACAGGTTAGGGTTAGGGTTAGGGTTACAATACAGGTAAGGGTTAAGTTTAGGGTTTGTGTTAGGGTTAGGGTTACGCTACAGGTTAGTGTTATGGTAACGGTTATGGTTACGGTACAGGTTAGTGTTAGGTTTAGGTATGGGGTTACTGTACATGTTAGGTTTTGGTTAGGGTTACGGTTACGGTACAGGTAAGGGTTAGGGTTAGGGTTAGTGTTAGGGTTAAGGTACAGAATAGGGTTAGGGTTAGTGTTTTGGTACAAGATAGGGTTACGGTTAGCGTTAGGGTTAGTGTTAGGGTTACGATACAGCTTAGGGTTTGCGTTAGGGTTAGGTATAGGGTTACGGTACAGGTTAGGGTTATGGTTAGGAACAAGATTCGATTAGGGTTGGGGTTAGGGTTAGGGTACAGGTTAGGGTTAGGGTTAGCGTTAGGTTTAGGGTTAGGGTTAGGTTTATGGTACAGGTTTGGGCTATGTTTATGGGTAGGGTTAGGGTTAGGATTATGGTACAGGTTAGGGTGAGGGTTACGTTAGGGTTACGATACACGTTAGGGTTATGGTTATGGTCAGGGTTAGGTTTAGGGCTAGGGTTATGATGCAGGTCAGGGTTAGGGTTAGCGCTACGGTACAGGTTAGGGTAAGGATTAGTGTTAGGTTTATGTTAACGGTAAAAGTTAGGGTAAGGGTTAGGGGTAGTGTTACGGTAAGGTTAGGGTTTGGGTTAGGTTTAGGGTTATGGATAGGGTAACGGTGCAGGTTAGGGTTAGGGTTAGGGTTAGGGTTATGGTTACAGTACCGGTTAGGGTTAGGTTTAGTGTTACGGTTAGCATTCAGGTTAGGGTTAGGGTTAGGGTTACGGTAGAGCTTAGGTTAGTGTTAGGGTTATGGATATGTTACGGTACAGGTTAGGGTTGGGTTAGAGGTAGGGTACAGGATAGGTTTAAGTTTAGGGTTAAGGTTAGGGTTAGGGTTACGGTACAGGTTAGAGTCAGGGTTAGGGTTAGCGTTAGGTTTAGGATTACGGTACAAGTTAGGGTTCGTGATAGGGTTACGGAAAAGTTTAGGGTTAGGGTGACTCTAGGGTTAGGGTTAAGGTACAGGTTAGCGTTAGGGTTAGGTTTAGGGTTACAGTACATGTTAGGGATATGGTTAGGGTTAGGGTGTCAGAACAAATTAGAGTTAGGTTTAGGGTTAGGGTTAGGCTTAGGGTTAGGTTTACGGTACAGTTCAGGGTTAGGGTTAGGTTTAGGGTTAGGGTTATGGTACAGGTTAGGTTAGGGTTAGGGTTACGGTACAAGGTAGGGTTAGGGTTAGGATTAGTTTGAGGATTATGGTTACGGTACAGGTTACGGTTGGGGTTAGGGTTAGGGTCAGGGTTCTGGTACCGGTTAGGGTTATGGTTAGGTTTACAGTACAGGTTACGGTTAGGGTTAGGGTTAGGGTTATGGTACAGGTAAGGGTTAAGTTTAGGGTTTGTCTTAGGGTTAGTGTTAGAGTTAGGGTTACGCTACAGGTTAGTGTTAGGGTTAGGAGTAGGGTTAGGGTTATGGTACAAGGTCCGGTTACTGTTAGGTTTAGGTTTAGGGTTAGGGTTAGGGTTAAGGTTACGGTACAGGTTAGGGTTAGGGTTAAGGTTAGGTATAGCGTTACCGTACAGGTTAGGGTTAGGGATAGGGTTAGGGTTACGGTAGAGGTTAGGGTTAGTGTTACGGTCAGGGTTAGGGTCTACGATACAAGTTAGGGTTAGTTTTAGGGTTAGGGTTAGTGTTAGGTTTAAGGTTAGGGTTACGGGACAGGTTATGGCGAGGGGTAGAGTTACGGTTATTGTTACAGTACAGGTTAGGTTTAGGTTTACAGTTAGTGTTACGGTACAGGTTAGGGTTATTGTTAGGGTTAAGGTTAGGGTTAAGGTAAATTTTAGTGTTAGGTTTAGGGTTAGGGTTAGGGTACAGGTATGGTTTACGGTTAGGGTTAGTGTTAGTGTTAGGGTTAGGATTAGGGTTACAGTTACAGTACAGGTTTGGGTTAGGTTTACGGGTAGGGTTAGGTTTAGGGTTAGGGTTACGGTACAGGTTAGGGTGAGGGTTAGGATTAGGGTTATGCTACACGTTAGGGTTATGGTTAGGGTAGGGTTAGGGTTAGGGCTAGGGTTACGGTACAGTTTAGGGTTGGGTTAGGTTTATGGTTAGGGATAGGGTAATGGTACAGGTTAGGGTTAGGGTTACGGTTATGGTACCGGTTAGGGTTATGTTTAGGGTTACGGTTAGGGTACAGGTTAGGGTTAGGGTTACGGTTATGGTAGAGGTTAGGTTAGAGTTAGGGTTAGGGTTATGTTACAGTACAGGTTAGGGTTAGCGTTAGTGTTAGGTTTATGATAGAGGTTAGGTTTAGACTTAGGGTTAGGTTAGGGTCAGGCTTAGGGTTACGGTACAGGTTAGTGTTAGTGTTAGTGTTAGGGTTAGGTTTAGGGTTACGGTACAGGTTAGGGTTAGTGTAGGGTTACGGAACAGGTTAGGGTTAGGGTTACCGTTAGGATTAGCGTTCTGGTACAGGTTAGGGTTAGGTTTAGGGTTACGGTACAGGTTAGGATTAGGGGTAGGGTTAGGTTTAGGGTTACGGTACAGTTTAGGGGAGGGTTAGGTTTAGGGTTACTGTACAGGTAAGGGTTAGGGTTACGGCTAGGGGTAGGGTTAAGGTTACGGTACAGGTTAGGGGAGGGTTAGGGTTAGGGTTACGCTACTGTTTCGAGTTTTGGTTAGGCATAGGGTTACGGTACAGTTTAGGGTGAGGATTAGGGTTAGGTATAGGGTCACGGTACAGGTTAGGCTTAGGGTTAGGGTTAGGGTTAGGGTAAGGTAAAGGTTAGGGTTAGGGTTAGGGTTAGCGCGACGGTACAGGTTAGCGTAAGGATTAGTTTTAGGGTTATGTTACGGTAGAAGTTAGGGCAAGGGTTAGGGTTAGGGTTTGTGTTACGGTAAGGTTAGGGTTAGGGTTAGGTTTTGGGTTAGGGATAGTGTAACGATACCGGTTAGGGTAAGGGTTAGGTTTAAGGTTAAACACCGGTTAGGGTTAGGATTAGGGTTACGGTAGAGGTTAGGTTAGGGTTAGGGTTATGGATATGTTACTTTACAGGTTAGGGTTAGGGTTAGATTTAGGATTACCATACAGGTTAGGGTTAGGGATAGAGGTAGGGTACAGGATAGGTTTAAGTTTAGGGTTAAGGTTAGGGTTAGGGTTACGGTACAAGTTAGTGTTAGTTTAGGTTTAGGGTTACGGTACAGGATAGGGTTCATGATAGGGTTACTTAACAGGTTAGAGTTATGGTTACCGTTAGGGTTTGGGATAAGGTACAGGTTAGCGTTAGGGTTAGGTTTAGGGTTACGGTACATGTTAGGGTTAGGGTTAGGGTTACTGTACAGTTTATGGTTAGGGTTAGGTTTGGGGTTAGGATTAAGGTACACGTTAGGGTTAGGTTTAGGGTTTGGTTACGTTACAGGTTAGGGTTAGTTTTAGGGTTAGGTTTATGGTACAGTTTAGGGTTAGGTTTAGGGTTAGGGTCAGGGTTAGGGTTACGATACAGGTTAGGGTTAGGGGTAGGGTTAGGGTTAGGTTTAGGTACATGTTACAGGTTAGTGTTAGTGTTAGGGTGATGTTTATGGTACAGGTTAGGTTTAGGGTTACGGTACATGTTAGGGTTAGGGTAGGGTTTTGGTAGTGTTAGGGTTAGGGTTATGGTTACGTTACACGTTAGGATTAGGGTTAGGGTTAGGGTTACGGTAC
>JAEUCK010005188.1:0-111022 GCA_017311455.1 Otocyon megalotis megalotis
CCCCCTCACCCAGCAGCACAGGGCCCCCCACAGCAGCCAGCAGGGGTAGGGGTGGGTCCACTCAGCCTGGGGTCCCGGAGGCTGGCCTGGCCTCCCCGGCAGCTCTGCCCTGGGGCCCTGCACACTGACCCCTCCGCACCCCCACCTCTCCCTCCCCGGCTCCTGTGCCCCCGACTCCCTCCGGGAAGCCCCCTCAGCACACGGCCAGCGGGTGCAGGAGGCAGGAGGTGAGGCTTCAGGAGGCAGGCTCTGCGCTCAGGGAAACCCAGCCCCAGCTCTGCCCTGCTGCCGCCCGGCCCGCTGCCCCACCCGGGGCCTCCAGGTGCTCACAGACACGGCCTTGCCCAGGCTGGCGGGGGGCTGCTTCCGCTGGACCCCTGGAGGCACGACACAGGAGCAAAGCCACCGATCTGGGACTCCCTCCCTGTCCCATGGTGTCCCCGCAGCCCTGCGCCAGCAGCTGCGCATCCCCGGCCCCCTGCATCCCTCATACACCCCTCCCACCACCCTGGGCGCAGCTGGCCTAGCGCCAGCCAAGGTGCACCCGGGCCCAACCTCCGTGCCCTGGAGGAGACATAGGAGGCCCCGCCCCGCCCCCCTGCCAGTGGTGAGAAGGGGCTGGTGGAGTGGCTCGCTTCATGGGTCCCCGGGGAGCTGGGCCGGGGACTCAGGCAGGCCTGAGCCCTCTCCTTCCCGCCCGGAGGATGGCCCCTGACCCCTGTCCAGGGAGCTCTCCCTGCAGCAACTTCCTGCTGGGCTCAGCTGGACCTTCAGGAAGCTTCCATGGGACCTGGTGGAGGTCACCCCGCACATCGAGCTTCCCTATGGGGTGTCTTTCCAGCGCCATCCTTGGTGTGGAGTGTTGGTGGGGACACAGCCCCTAGGAAAATGGGGGCGTTTTCCACTTGTGACAGAGAGGGTGACAGGGGCGGTGACAGGTCAGTTGGGCGGAGGGAAGCTGAGCCAGAGAGGGAGGGGAGGTCCTCCTGGAGCCGGCCAGGACGCCCCTCCACTCCCCTGGACACCCACCCTCCTCCGCCCTCCTGGGCCTGCATTTTCTGTTTTTATGTCTAAGAATCTGCCCTGTCCTATCCTTTGGGTTTCCGGAACATTCTCTCAAATCCCTACACCACCCCCACCGGGTCCTTGCTTGAGGCCCGGAGGGCAGTGGCCCCCTCCCCTGGACAGACAGTGCAGCTGATGGGGGTCCCCGGGCGGCGAGGGTGGGCGGTGCGGGCCGCGGGCGGGGGGCGCCGAGGGGCCAGGGTGGGGGCGACGCCAGCGCTCCTCCCGGCCCCCCTCCCCCTCCCCCCCGCGCCCCCCGCCGCGCGTGCGCACTGGCCTCGGGGCCGCAGATGCGGGGAGACAGCTGCGCCGCCCGCGCCCTTCCCACCTCGCCCCGCCCGCCCGCACGACCGCCCCGGGCACCGGCGGTGGCAGCTCGGCGGCGTGTCACCTCCCGTGCCACCCGCGCGGCGCAGCGGGCACGCGGCCGCTCCAGATGCGCAGAGCCCGGGGCCCAGCGCGCCTCCTCGGCGGCGGGCGGGGTCCCCGGGCCGAGCCATCTGACGCCCCCGCGCCCGCCCGGCCCCACCCGCCCGCGCCATCTGTCCGCCCGGCCGGGACCCCGAGCGTCCCCAGCCGTCCCGCGTCCGCCGGCCCCGCCCCGCCCTGGGCCCGACCGCGGAGCCTGTCCCCCGCCCCTGCGTTTGCGCGCCCCCCGCCGTGCTACCAGGCTCCTGCGGGCCCTGAGGCCTTTCACCTCCAATTTGCACCCCGGGGCCTCCGGACCCCCCACCCCCCTCCCCGAGCCCGCAGCCCCTCGTCGGGCAAGGCAGTGGGAGCCCCAGGGCTTGGGTGCCAGCGTCGGGCTGGGGACCCTGCGCCCAGCTGCTTGTGGGGCCCCCCGCCGGCCCGCCCCCTTGGTCCTCACCACAGAATCAGGCTCAGCAGAACCCTGAGGGGCCTGAGTCCCGCCAGCGCCGCTCCCCTCCCCCCGCGCGGCGGGTCACCAGCACCCACTTCCCCGGGAAAGCGCTGTCCCGCGCAGGGCTCCCTCCTCTCGCGCCCCTTGGCTTCTTGAGGGGGGGGAGGAGGAGGAGGAGCTCACAGTACAGGGGGGGGTTGTGGGACCATCCCCGCCGCCAGCCTCCCCTCCCCCCGACCCCCTCCTACCCCCTCCGGCGCTCCTCACCTCCGAGGTGTGGGGGAGGGGCCGCGCCGAGGGGATGGCCCAGGGGGTTGGGCCGGACCCCACCTGTCCCGCCGCTGTGTCCAGGTGCCTCATGGGTCTGTGGCTATGTGGAGTGGAGCAAGGGGAGCCAAAGCCTAGAGGAGCCTGGGTGGTCACAGGTGGGCCAGGCCCGGTAGGGGTGGCCAGGGGCTCCAGGACACAGCCTTACGGAGAAGGCGGCCTGAGAAGAGGGCTGTCACTGGGCCGGCGCATGTCACACTGGCCATGCGGTAGGGAGGGATGCCGAGCAGGACACCGAGCGGCCAAGGCGTCCCTGCCTGAGTCATCAGAGGGGGACAAGAGAGGCCATGGGCCCGGGGCCAGGGCCCTACAGACAGGGGCTGGCTGGAGGGCAAGGCGGGGCCAGGCTGGCAGGTGCAGAGAAGGCCAGGAAGGTGACTGGGGAGGGCCCAGGGAGCAGGAGGGGGAGGGGAGGAGGCTGAGGCAGGGGGGATGCGCTGAGGGCGGGGCCCAGAGTGCAGACCCCACCGGGAGGTGTGCTCGCTGGCAGGGGTGCCCTTCACCCTCCTTCAGTCTCAATCAAGCTGCTAATTAGCATCCTGACCACTCAATTAATTAGGCTGCACGTACTTAATTATGACAGAGTGCGTTGGTGGGGGCAGGGCGGCGCCATCAGCCCCTACCCCCAGGCCCCCCAGGAGCCAAGGTTTATTGACCAGAAAAGACACATGAAAAGACCCTGGCCATCGGCAGTGGGACGGGGAAACCCTCAGCCCTGGGTGGGGGGTGCGTCCACACTCTCCGGCCAGTCCCCCCCAGGTCTCCGGGGTTGAGTCCTCCCCACCCCACTCCAGCCTCCCAGTGTCTACCTGAACCTGCCTTGCCCTCAGACTGCAGGTACCTCGTCCCAGGCAGGTTGGGTAAATGGCCCGGGTTCCCCCAGAGCAGAGGCCACGCCTTTACCCTCGTCCTTTTCTCTTGGATTCTGGAGCAGGCGTGTGTGAGTCTGCTCCCCCCTGCAGCCTCTGCCCTAGGCCGCAGGTTATCTAGAGTGCTCCTGTCCTGCGCGCTCTCTGACCTGGCCATGCCATTCAATTCATTAGGTGCTCTTCCAGGCTGTCAGCCGTAGTGGCCAGGCCCTCGGCCATCCCAGCTCCAGGGATACCTCCCTGTTTACTACTGTGCTATGGACAAAAATAGTTAATTTGGTACTTAATTTTTCTCAGAAACTCTAGAGGTCTTGTCTTGTCTTGTCTTCCAACTAGATGATCATGAATCTACCAAGACCCTGTATCACAGTAAGCACTGATGAATTATGCATTGGTGACCAGGGGGTGGGTGTGGTGGTGATAATGATGGTAGTGGTGGTGATGGTGGCAGGGGTGCTGGTGCTGGTGATGGAGGAGGTGGTGGTGAAGGTGATGATAGAGGTTGGTGGAGGTGATAATGGAGGTGGAGGAGGTGGAGGAAGTGGAGGAAGTGGAGGAGGTGGAGGAGGTGGAGGAGGTGGAGGAGGTGGAGGAGGTGGTGGAGGAGGTGGAGGGAGGTGGAGGAGGTGGAGGAGGGGAGGAGGAAGAAGAGGTGGAGGGAGGAGGAGGAGGAAGAAGAGGTGGAGGGAGGAGGGAGAGGAGGAGCAGTGGAGGAGGAGGAGGAGCAGGGAGGAGGAGGAGGGTGGAGGAGGTGGAGGAGGAGGGAGGTGGAGGAGGGAGGAGGAGGAGGAGGAGGGAGGAGGGAGGGGGAGGGTGGAGGGAGTGGGTGTGGAGTGGAGGAGGAGGAGTGGGAGGAGGTGGAGGTGGAGGAGGAGAGGGAGGAGGGGAGGGAGGAGGGTGGAGGAGGGAGGGAGGTGGGAGGAGGAGGAGGAGGAGGTGGAGGAGGAGGGAGAGGTGGAGGGAGGAGGAGGAGGAGGTGGAGGAGAGGAGGAGGTGTGGAGGAGGAGGAGGAGGAGGAGGTGGAGGAGGAGGAGGAGGAGGAGGTGTGGAGGGAGTGTGGAGGAGGAGAGGAGGAGGAGGAGGAGGAGGAGGAGGAGGAGCGCAGGGGGTCCGCATCGGAGAGGCCAGAGCGGCTGTACTGGGGTGGCCGTGGGACGGCGGGGCCACTGCGCTGGTGCAGCTCCGTCCCAAAAGGAGGCCGAGGCGTCCAGCCAGAGAGGCCCCGAGGAGTCGGGGGAGGGAGCCCCAGGGCGGGGAGCTTTGGGAGCGAGGCCCACCGTGTCCGTGGAGCCCGAGGGCCGGTGGGGCGTGGGGCGGCCGGGCGGGAGGTGGGGCCGTGACCGGCCCCCAGGGTGGGCGCGGGCGTCAGATACAATTACTCCCTCAGTGCATCATAATTAGCGCAAATAGCCCATTAAAGAGAAATTATCATCAATATGATATTAGCCGACAGCAGGGGAAATGAAGGAGGGAAAGTGCTTATTCTCCCATTGTCCCCTTAATGGGGACAGGCGTTGGGCAGGCAGGGGCAGGCCCTTGGCTGGGGCCCTGGGAGCGCAGGGCCAGGTACTGGGGTCACAGCCTGGGGCCGGAGGCGCCTCAACCCTGCCCCCGGGAGGCCCCGTTGCCCCAGAGCGGCCCTCCCAGCCTCACCCCTGCCCTGGGAGAGGCCTGGCCGAGGAGGGCCTCTGGGCACCGTCGTCCTGGCCCCGGAGATACCGCTGTGCCTTGGAAGCCGGGCGGGGACTTCTGTGCGGCGTGGCAGTGGGGGCGCGTGTCCCCCCAGGACACAGCAGGGGTAGAGGGGTGCCGCGTGGGGCCCAGAGGCGGACAGGGAAGGACACGGCGGCCAGCGCGCCGCCCCGGGGCGCAGAGAGCAGCTCGTCCTCGGGGGCGCCGTCCCAGCCTCCCGTCCCCGTGTCCCCCAGGGGGGGACCGCAGGCAGGCCAAGGCGCCGGAGGACGGGGCTCAGGTCGCCCCCCAGGGGCGGGCAGGGCAGATTGGGCCCCAGGACCCCAGGCACCTGAGTGCGCAGCCCAGCCGGTGGGGTCCCCTGTGAAGCCGCTTTCCTAAAGCTCTAGGGGGGCCGCAGAGGTGGGCAGCCCCCCTGCGGAGCCGCCCGTGCACCCACACCCCTGCCCGCGCACCGCCCCGCCCAGCACCCACGTGTCCATCCTGCCGCCCCCTCCACCCCCCCCCGCCACGTCCTCCCATGTCCTGCTCTCCCGCCAGCCCAGTCCTATGTCTTGTCCCCTACTCACCCCAGGTGGCCGGTCCTGACCCGGGTCCAGTTGCTGCCCCGACACTGGTCCCCGCGCTGAACCCCTAGTCCTGCTTTCCCAGGTCGGGTCGTAATTCGGATGTGCCCCGTCCACACCCCGGGTTCCGAACTCAGCAGAACTCAGCTCCCCAGACTCAAGCAAGGGTTGGGGTGTGGGGGCGGGCCTGTCCCCTGGGAATAACGTCTGGTGTGCAGGGTCGCAGGGTGAGCCGAGGTGGCGGGAGGAGCGACGGCTGGACAGCTCCCAGCACCCCCTTCCTGGCCGCCTCCCCCCTGCCCTCTCCTCCTCCCCTGCCCCCCACCCCCCAGGACCCCAGGCCTGAGGCGAAGCTCCTGCAAGGTGGTGGCTTCCGCCCTTGTGGCAAGAGCCAGGCTCCCTCCACAGACTGCCCGGGGCACGCGGAGAGCTGCTGCTCCAGGCCTCCCCTCCAGACACAGCCTCCTCTTCCAGGAAGCCGTCCCAGACTGACAGAGGACTTGCCCTTTTTTCATTTGTGCCCCATAAGGACCCCGTGCAGATGTGGGAGTGGGCAGGGGCGTGCATTGTCACAGGTGAGGTGACAGCCCGGAGTTCTCTCTCCCGCCAGCTTTGGGGGGCAGGCGTGGGAGCGGGGACGGGCCGGTCTCCAGAGGGGGGAGCCGCCCTGTCTGTCCACCGCCTGGGGGTGGGTGGGATGGGCACCGAGGCGCAGGAGCCCAGGGTGCACGGGCGGCCCCAGGCCCTGGAGAAGGGGCGCTGAGTCCCCTCCCTGGCACTGCCACACCCCCGGGCTCCCGGGGCCCTGGGCCTCCACAGAAGCGCCCCCGAGCGCACCGGACCGCCTCCTGGCCCTGCTCTCCTCCCGGGAGGCTGTGGGGTGCAGGAGGGTGCTGGCATCTGGGCTGGGGTGCGGAGGGAAGCTCTGGGCCAGTGTAACCTCGTGACTGGGGCAGGATTCTTGTCACCCCCAGGCCACAGATGATGGGGCTGAGGCTGGAATGAGGCAACCTCTGGCCCAGCTCTTACCCCAGGTGGCCCAGGCAGGGCCCCCAGGCCCCAAGGGCCACGGTGACAGTGACGGCGGTCAGGGCACTGGTGAGCACCTGCCCTCAGCAGGGACAAGAGGGCGAAGGGCCGTTCCACCCCTGAGCGGGGGGGGGGGGCTACCCCCAGTCCCATGGGGTTTTGTGCAGCTTGTCTGGGCCCCTGGGCAGGGGAGGAGGGGGAAGCCCACTGCCTCGCTGCCAGGCCAGCCCCCTCCCTGCAGCCCCCCCCACAGTCTGTCTGCGGGGCGTAGGGCCTGACGCGGTGCTCACCCTCAGTGGACCTGTCACCTACCCATTTCCTCTGCCTCCCCTGCCGCCCCCATTCCTGCCCCCCCCCGTCTGCCCCCCTCTGTGCTGTCCCCTGCTGTCCCCCTGTCCCCCAGTCCTCTCCCTGCCCCCCTCTGCCCTCTCCCCCATCCCCACTGCGTCTGGTTTACTGGATCATAGTCTGGGGTTTGCTGGCGCCCCCTCCCCCCACGTGGAGCTGAGCTCCTTCCTGTGTCCCCCCCCAGCGCTGTCCGTGGGCGGGGCGCTCTCACCCCCACCCTAGAGTAACAGGCCCCAGAACGTCTCACACGCGGAGACACACATCTGGAAGTGGCACCTCTTAGCACCCTCTGCCACTCGCAACAGCAGAGTCACATGTTCCCCAAGGCAAGCGCCCCCCCCACCGGAGCAGAGTGGGGGGGCTGCCGCGTGCATGTCGGGCCCCCTGCTGCCGCCCAGCCTGGCCGGACAGCCCGCCCCCCGCCCTCCAAACCCGGGGCCTCAGCGCTGGGTGGCCCTGGGCAGCGAGGCGGGAGCTGGCTGGCACCAGAGGGGTCTCCAGGGCTCACTGGGGCTCCCTAGGGGAGCGGGAGACCCTGGGGGCCAGGAATGGGGGGGGCCTTGGGAGTCAGGAAGCAAGGCCCCGGCTGGTGCAGGGCGGAGAAGCCCCTCAGAGCTCCTGCCTGGACGGAGCTGCTGCGGGAGTGACGAGGACACTGGGGACGGCGCCCGCGCGGGCCAGTGGCGGGGCTTTAAGCCTGTGTCTCGGCAGGTGACAGGCTATCCGCTCACCCGGTGGCTGCTCCCTGGGCCCCGCCTGCTGAGCGCCACCTCCCGGTGTCTGGAGCCGCCTGGGCCGCCGAGTGACCTCAGGCAAAACCAGGGCTCTTGTCTGTAAAATGGGTCCTTGCCACCCCGGCTACGGCCAGGAGCCAACAGGTCCCACGGGCGGGCCCTGGCGCGTGCTGGACGCCGGCCGCGTCCTTCCAGGCCCGGTGAGGACACCGGGGGAGGGGGGCGAGGCCGGGCCCTGGGGCTGGCGGGATCGGGGCACCGGGAGCCGCGGGCGCTAGGATGGGTGACCCCGCTGCTGGGGCACTTCGCCGGGGTGCGGGCGGCCGGGCCCCGGAGCCTCGGAGGCCGGTGTGGATGAGGTGCCAAGGCTTCGGGGCGCCAGGGCCCCCGGGACAGCAGCGGGCCACACCCCGCCTGTCCCCCCGCGGGGCGGGCCGGAGGCGGGGCCCGAGTGTGGAAGCCGACGCCCCCCGCCCCCCTCCCGCGCCGGGAAACCTGCCTCCGCCCCTGCCCCGTGGCTTGGCCCCGAGCGCGAGACATTCCGGCGGGTGGGCCCACGCGAGGCCGAGCCGGGGTCTGCACGTCACCCCGGCACAGCCCTCCCCGGCGGCGGGACCAGGCCGGGCCACCCCGAGGCTTCCCAGAGGAGGGGGTGGTGACCGCAGCGAAGGGAGGGGGCGGGGGAGGGGGAGGCCGAGCGAGCCGCCCGGGGAGCGCGCACCTGCTGAGCCGGGGGGCCCCAGGCTGCCCCAGGCCGCCCCGCCGCGGGCTGACGGGCTGACAGCTCGGCCCTGAGCAGCTGAGCGGCGTCACCGTGAACTGGGCCCGCTGAGGCGCCAACAGCAAGTTACTGTCACTGCTCCGCTGCTGCGGGTCCGCGTGGCGCCCCCGCCTCCTCCCCCGTGCGCCCTGCGCCCGCCTCCCGCGTCCCTGCAGGCCGCCCCAGCTCAGGGCACACAGGGCGCCCCTGGCCCCAGTGCAGCCCCCACTCTGGACCCCCTGCTCCCCAGCCCTCCCTGGCCGGCCCCGGGAAAGTGTGGGGGGCCCTGGGGCCCAGGCCTGTGCCCCATCCTGGGGGTGGTCCGGCCCTAAGCGCCCTCTCTGGGCGGCGGGGTGTGGGGCTGCTGCCCTCCCCACCCGGGACACTGCAGTCGGGGCCCAGCCAAGCCCGCCCCCTGCAGCCCGGCTCCCACCTGCCCCTTCCCTCCTCAGAGAAGCTCCCCTGGCCAGTCAGCTCCAGCCCAGGCCTCCCCTGCTTCCCACCAGGGGACCGGGGTCCCTCCACCCCTCCCTCCCCTACCTTGCCTCATCCCTCCTCCGAGCACCGAGCACCGGCCTGGGTGTCCCCCTGCGCACTGCAGGTCCACCCCTGGGCTGTGCCGGCCAAATTCCCACCTCTGTCCCTGCCTCCCAGGATCCGCACGCAGTAGGTGCTTAATCAATAGCTTTGAGTGAATGAGTCCCCTCCCACTGTCACAGCCCGCAGAGCTTTCTCCAGGTCAAGAGTCCTGGCTGCCCGACGACGAGGCGGGGTGTCCCTGTGGGGGCCTGCGTGGTGTGGGCTTGGGTCTGGGAGAGGAGGGGCACCCAGGCCTCCCTCCCTACCCCTGGGGCCTCCCGGTCCATGCTGGACCCTGTGGCTCAGGAGCTGCTGAACACACAGCTGGGCCGGGGGAAGTGACAGCTGGTCCTGCAGTGGGAGCAGCGGGCAGGCCTGGGGACCCTTCTCTGGCCCCCCACAGCCCCTCAGGTGCGGGACAACCCCGCCGGCCGCTTCCGTGGCTGGTCAAGGCTCCGGCTAGTTTGCTTCCCAAAAGGCAGAGGAGGAGTCGCAGGCTCCGGGGTCGGGCACAGCCAAATTTCTTCCTGCTGCTCGCCCTCCCCAAGTCCTGAGGCCCCGGGCCAGGCAGTCCCACGCATGGCCACAGACAAGGGGTGGTTTGGCGTTCCTGGGACCAAGAAGGGGCCATGAACCCAGGCTCCGGGCCCTGCCCCACAGGCTGGCCTCTGAGCCCCCCAGCACCCCGCAGGCCCAGCCCCGGCTGCCCCAGGGCCTCCTGAGTGAGTGAGCCCCGACCTGGAGCCCCCAACCCGGCGCACTTGGTAACAGTCCAACTGAGGCAGAGGCTTTGTGTCACTTCAGGGGTGGGCGAAGTCTTGGGAAGGCCACGAGGCAAGGAATAGGGCCTCCGTGCAGGGGCGTACCCGGGCACGCGCCGTGGCACTGACGGGCCAGCCTGGGACCCGGGCCGTGAGGAGTCCAGGGCAGGTGGCCCGGGCCGTGGGCCTTAGAGACAGGCAGCCGACGGTGGCTGATGACACTTCCCTGTGGTGGCCGGTGTTGGGCTCTCTAGGCTACACGGCCAGAATATGGGGTCAGGGGACCAGGACAGACGAAACTCACGGGGTCCCTGTGTGCAGGTCACATGTGTGTGCGCTGACCTTTATGTGCGCATCCGTGTGCACTCACGTGTGCATGCCTGCATGTGGGGGGGTCGAGATCTGTGCATTGTATGCCTCAGTCTACACCCACGGCCACGTGTACGTGCACATGTGCCTGCCTGCGTGTGCCACCGGCTGCAGAGGGTGGGGCTGGGGGGCAGTGGAGAGTGGTGGCTGCAGGCTGCAGATGGAAGTGGGGTGGTGGGGTGCCCCCAACACAGAGCAGCCCTGGGGCCCCCGTAGGGCCAGCAGCCGGGAGCTGGATTCCTGGGACCCTTAACCAGCTGATGACAAGGGAGCAACTGTGTGGTGTGTGTGCATGTTGGGGTGTGGGGACCCCTGCAGGCGCTGAGGACGAAGCCCAAGTGGGTGGTACGTGTGGGAATCGGGGGCCTGGAATGACACCCCCAGAGGTGCTGGGACGGCACGGGTGGGGTGGGGTCTGGGGTGCTGGGAGTGGTCTGGGCTCCCCCTGGCTAGGAGCGGGGCGGCCATGGCCCAGTGTTGGGGCGTCCCCGTGACCGCTGAGCACAGCTGCTGTGGGTAAGGGCGTGGAGAGCGGCCTCCGTCCAGGGACAGCTGCGGTGGGGGCGGCCGTGCAGGGGGCACAGGGGCGGGGCGTGTCGGGTGCTGAGTGTATGCGTGAGTCTGTGCTGGTGATGAGGGTGCCCAGGGCCAGCATGCGTGTGAGGCCCCGTCCTCCCCCTGGGTCCCCGGGCTCCGTGTGCACACACAGCCCTTCCCACGGCTCCTCCGGTCTGTCCCTGCCGCCCGGCCCCCGCCCCGGAGCAGGGGTCCTGGGCCACCGTGCTGCCAGCCCTGCCACATGCAAACCCGCACCCAAGTCCTCCCTTCCCCCGGCGCTCAGGAGCCCAGGCAGCTGGGGACTGAGTGACTTCGCTGACTTCACCGCCTCCGTCTGGAGCTCTGGGCCTGGGCTGTCACCTGGGTCCCTGCCGGGCCTGGTACAGAGGACGGACTCCCAGGCGGAATGAATGCAGGCGGGGTACCGGGCGGGGTGGGGGAACGGGGGGGGGCGGGGAGGCCCCAAGGCCTTGGTGCACCGACTCCATCAGAAGACGGCTCCTGGGACCCCCTCTGGGGACAGAGGATGATGATGTGCGCTGAGCGGCTGAGGCGACGGTCACCCCTCAGCCGGGGTGGGGGCCCCGGGGCCGGGCGTGTGGAGGCCTGTCCTGCAGCCCAGCCACTCTGGTCGTCCCGCCCCGGGGCTGCCGGCCTCTGGTCCAGATGGCTCCAGGTTGCCACCAAGCTGCCACAGCGCCGCACCCCTGGTCCCCACGGCTTCCCGGCACTCACGACACGCGGGCACGCCCCCGCCGCAGGGCCCCGGCCCGGGATGGCCGGGCAGTAGGTCCTCACGGTCCCTGCGGCGGCGGGAGCCCGACGGTGCACACTGGGGAGGCCCTGGGGAGGCCCGAGCTGCGTCCCCGGCCTCGGCTGCCGGCCTCCAGGCTCATCCCCCCGGTGGGCGCGGAGCACCGAGGAAGGGGGCGGGGCCGGGGACGCCAAGCCCAGCGCCCCACGAACCCTCGAGGCAGCGGCCAGCGGCGGGGGCTCTGCTTGTGGGGCCGGCCCAGTGGGGGTGGAGTGTGGGGCCCGGGAGGCCAGAGCGGGAGCCTGAGGCGGGGTGAGCCCGCCCCCACCGCCTCCTCAGAGCTGCCTGGGGCCTCGACGGCTCCTCCGGCCTCTCTGCGGGTGGCGGGGGCACTCCAGGCGGCTCTTCCTGCGGCAAGTGTCCCCGTCACAAAGCAGCCAGCGGGTCCCACCCACACGCGAAAGGGCACCCCGCCCTGGTGACCCTCCGGCGCCCGCTGCGCCGCAGCCTTCCCCAGCCCGTCCGGCACCCCCACCTTCTACTGCTCTCGCACCAGCACTTCCGACCTCTCCGCGTCCGCCTCTCCCTCCCCAGCTGAGGGCTCGGGACCTCAGCCCCCGGGTTGGGGGATTTTGCTCAAAGCCCCACGGAGACCGGAGACCGACACCCACCGAGCTCTCGCTACAAGTCTCACCCTGAAGCCAAAGGGGGGCGGCGGCCCTCACCTTCTCTCTGGTCCCCCAGGCTGCGCGGAGCAGCTCGGGCCACTCAGCCGCAGCCGTCCCAACCCCGAGGGGGAGCAGCACCGAGAGCTCATCCCCTAAACACGCAAACCTCGGACCTTCACGCCCGGCCCCGCCGCGAAGGCGGACAGCCCAGCTCGTTCTGGAACTGCCCTGACCCTCCGGGAGTGAGGCAGGTTGTGCGGCGCCCTGCTGCGCCCGCAGCCCGCGCCCTGGCCCTTTAGAAGACACAGCCAGGCCACCTGCCCCTGGGAGACGGCGGCCTCGGGACTGGGCACGAGCACCTGCCAGCAGCTCGCAATGGCCTTGCGTGTAGAGTCACCGCCATCCTGCGTCGGGGAGCGGGGCCACCGCCTTGGGCCTTCCCCCCAGGCAGCCCCAGAGCTCGGGCAGGGCACAGGCCTGCAGGTGCCACCGGCTGACCGACCGCAGCCTCCACTACGACGCTGCTCAGTGTCCCCGGGGGGAGGGGGGCCCAGGCAGGTCACTCAGAGCTCAGGCAGGGCCCCCGGTCACCGACCTCCTTTTCTTTCCATTCAGGGAGAAACAGGGCAAAAACGAAAGCCACAGAAAAACCAACCACGCTCCAGGGACTTCTGGATCTAAACGGATTTATTTTGTGTTCCCCCCACCCCTTTCCTTGGCTTCTTAGCAAATGAAAAAATTATCCGACGAAACCCAACAACACAAGAAAAACTTCCAACGACTCCGCGCCTCCCGCTCAGAGCGCTGGGCGGGCGCAGGCCCGGCAGGAGCGCAGGACCCGCTGGAGGCCAGGGGCCTGGCTGTCTTGCAGGGATCCGGCGGCCAGTGGCCATGCTCCCTTCTCCCCACTGGCTTGTCCAAAAAAGCCACTGGGCTTTAAAAAAAAAAAAAAAAAAAAAAAAAAGGTTCCACCAACAAAACAAAACACAATTTAAATTAAAATAAAAACACTTTCTTCACTCGCCCCCATGCCAGGAGGTTCAAGCTGAAACCTCCTTTAAAAAAAAAATTTTTTTTTTTGTTTGCTAGAAATACTGTGCATTACTCCCCCCACCCCTTCCACTTCTCTTGAAGATTAAAATAAGATATATTTCCCCGGGAGTCATAAATACGATCTGGTGCATAGAGAAATAGCAGCAGGGGAGTCGGGCGGGCCAGCCCCCCCGCGGCGGCGCCCCCTCCCCCCGTGAGCACAGTAGGGCAGCAGGGCTGGACGCGGTTCCGTCTGGAGGGGACGCGGGCGGGGCGGGGGGCAGGCGGGCGAGCGACACATGCTGGGACACGCGGACGTCCGAGGGCTTCCTCCGGGGTTCCGTGTCCCGGTCACCGAGCAGAATAAATAGAAATGCTTCGAAAATAAGATCGCTCTAAAAAGGAGTCGTACAAACGGGCGGGGGAGGCGAGGCGCCCGAGGGGGTTGGCCCGGCCCCGTCCGACGGCCCAGCCGGGGGCGCGGGGCGCGGGGCGCGGAGTCCGGCCGGGGCCGCGCGCTCACAGGAAGAAGTCGGGGGCGCCCTTGGCCCCGCCGGGCCCGGCCTGCGGCTGCGGCTGCGGCTGCGGCTGCGGCTGCGGCGGCGAGGGCTCCCGCGGGAAGCCGGCCCCGCCCCGGCCCGCCAGCTTCTCGTATTTCTCCTTGTACAGGTCCCGCTCCTTGGCCAGGCGCCCCACCTCCAGCTTCAGCTGCTCCACCTGGCTCTGGAGCTGGCACTTCTCGCTCTCCAGGATGTGCCGCTGCTGCACGCGCTTGAAGCGGCACGACTGCGCGTAGCCGCGGTTCTTGAGCGTGCGGCGCTTCTGCTTCAGCCGGATGACCTCCTCCTTGCTGAAGCCGCGCAGCTGCCGGTTCAGCTCGCGCACCGACATGGACACCAGCTGGTCGTCGGAGAAGCGCTCCTCCAGGCGCACGTGCAGGCCCGCGCCGCCGTGGGCCGCGGCCGCGTGGTGGTGGTGGTGGTGGTGCGCGCCGTGGTGGTGGTGGTGGTGCTGGTGCTGGTGCGCGGGCGCCGCGGGGTGCGCGCCCAGCTCGTCCGCGCCGCCGCCGCCGCCCCCCGCGAAGCCCGGGCCGCGGAAGGCCTCGTAGGCCGCGGCGGCCGCCGGGTGGTGCGCGCCGTGGTGCCCCGCGTGGTGGCCGCTGCCCAGGAGCGCGTCCACCGCGTCCTCGGGCGTCAGGTGCAGCGCCTCGGGGTTCAGGGGCTGCGGGTAGGCGCTCATCCAGTACAGGTCCTCCAGCGCCGGCTTCCCCGCGGCGCCCGCGCCCCCGCCCGGCGGCCCCGCCGCGGCCCCGGCCTGCGCGCCGCCGCCCCGCCGCCCCCGCGCCCGCGCGCGCCCCGCGCCGCCGGTGCCCGGGCTGGGCGCGCAGAAGCTGGGCGACGAGGGCACGGAGGAGCAGGGCGTGCTGAGCGGCGTCGACGACAGCGAGCCGGGCGGCAGGCGGTGGCAGAAGCGCTCGGCCTCGGGCGGCTCCTTCTTCACCTCGAACTTCATCAGGTCGAAGTCGTTGACGTACTCGATGGCCAGCGGGCTGCTGGGCAGCTCGGCGCCCATCGCCAGCTCCGCGGCCATCGCCCGGGGCCCGGCTGCGCCCGCGGGGGGGGGGAGCCGCGGCCTCTCCCCCCCCTTCGCTCCGCGCGGCCGGCGGGGCCCGGTGGGGGCGGCGCCCGGACGCGCGGGGGAAAGTTTGCGCGGACAACTTGGGGCCGCCCGGCCGCACCCGGGGGGACGCGGCGGGCCGCGCTCCCCGTGCCCGTGCCCGCGTCGGCCGGCGGAGCGGGTGGCGGCACGCGGGGTGGCGGCGCGGCCGCCGCCGGGAGCTGCTCCGGGCTCCCGCGCTCCGCCCGCGTCCAAGCGGCCCCGCCTCCACGGCCGGGCGCCGCGCCGCGCGCTCCCCTTTATAGAGCCGGGCGCTCGGGCCCGCCTCCCTGGGAGGGGCGCGAGCCCCCAGGCCAATCGGAGCCCAGACCCGCCGCCCTCATTTGCCTATCCCCATGGCAACGCGGAGCCCAGCTGTCAGTCTCCTGCGGGAACAGCTGTGGGAAGGGGTGCGGACGCGCGGGCCGCGGCGGGGGCGGGGCCCTCTGGTGGCCGCCGCGGGGCACTGCAGGCGCGGCGGGCGCGGGCCCGAGGGGCGCGGAGGGCGCGCCTGCGGCCTCGGGGCCCCGCGTCCGCGCCGGGAGCGGACGGCGCCGGGTGGCTCGGCCTCCCCGCCGCCCCGCGGGCCGTGACCCCGCAGCCCCGGGAGCGTGGCGCGCCGGGACCTTCCGGCCTGCGGACGCCGGGGCCCCGCCGGAGCGGCGAGGGCAGTGCCGCTTATTTTTAGCCCCGCGGTCCGGGCGGGCGCAGGAATGTAGTCAACAAAGTTGCTGGCACCTCGGCGGCTCGGCGGCTCCACCGCTGGGCGCAGGTGCGGGGGGCGGGGCGCGGGGCGCGGGGAGCCGGGCCGGGGCGGGCGGGGGGGCGGGGCCCGCGGGGCTCCAGCGTGGCCGACCGGTGACCCCCGCGTTTTGCATGCGGCCGCCTTAGGGCTACTACAGTCAACAGAGTCAATGTTAAGTGTAACCAGTTGTGCATGGAGAGAAAATTCTGGAAGGAACTGGGCAGGAAGTCACCAGGGTCCCTTGTTTTTATGTTGTTCCAGGCATAGATGCTTACTACCTTACGGTAAGAAAAATTCATACAAATGGGAGGGAAACCCCACTTCCTAAGATGTCATGGGGTGGCCGCGCCCACTGTGCCTGGCGGGCACCACTCACCCCTTCCTCCTCGCCCCTACCTCCCCCGGGTGTGGGCAGGGCCCTACACTGGCCCCTCCGGCCCCCCACCCCATGGCTCAGCGCCAGAAGCAAGGCCCCCCTGGGCGCAGGCTGGGTGGGTCGTGGGTCTGGCACTGCACGAGTTCAGAGGGAGGTGCACGCTCAGCCACCACCTAGTCAGGCCAAGTGGGGACAGGTGTCCTGCCTCCCAGCCGCTGGGCCTGCTCGCCGTCACACAGACTCATCCACTGGCACGTAGCATTTCTTCATTTCTGCAGCCATTCATTCATGCACTGCCCTGGGGCAGAGGCGGCCTGGGGCCCAGCGGGTCACTGTGTCCCCACTGGCTCCGGCGCTGGCCTTGGGGTCAGACTCGCCAGCAGGTTTGCCCTCAGCTCTCGGCTGCTCCGGGGCCTCAGGAGGAGGAGCGCCCCAAGGTGCAGCAGCCCCCAGGAGGCCCCCAGCTTCCCGCCTCTGGCTGCCCTCCCTGGGGGCTCTTTCCTGGCCAGTCACGGAGGGGCCGGTGGTAAAGGGGCCCGGGGTCCCGCCCGCGGGCTCCGGGGGGCTCACCCCTGCGGCATGCTGCGGCGCGGACAGGGTGGGCTTCTCCAGCCCAGGGAAGGTGCTGGACTTCCCGCCCCGGATGCCGGCACCAAGCACCTCCCTGCGGCGGCCGAGGGACAGCGTGCCGTGTGCCCCGAGCCTCGGTGGCCCTGGAGCAGCCACGGCGGCCGGCCCCAGAGGACACTGCTCCTTCCTGTCCCCGCAGCCTTCTGGGGCCTCGGGCCCCCCCCAACAGTGCTCCAGCCAGGGGAGTTCCTCGGGCCGCGCCCTGGCTCCCCACTAAACGCACCCCCATCTTGCCTGGGACCTGGCCCACGCCCGGGCGGCTTCTGGGAGGGAGCGGGGGGCCCCAGGGCTCCTGAGCTTCCCGGGCTCCGTGGGGGGCCGCTCGCCCAGGCCTCGAGGGCTCCCTGCAGCCGGGAGGGCCGGGCAGGGGTGAGGCCCGGCTGGTGGCGGCGGTGGGCTCCCGGCAGCGGGGGCTGCTCCCCAGGGTGAGGGGCCCGCAGAGCGGGGGCCCTGCAGGGCGAGCGGAGCCGTGGCAGGTCTGCAGGCACCCAGCACCCAGGGGCCGGTGGGGACGCCCCGCGGTGACACCCCAGTAAGTGACGCAGTGCTACGGAGCGGTGCCCACGTCTCACGACTTCACCCATGTCGACTAGCTCAGTGCCCGGGGTCCTGCCGGGCTTGGCGCCCCTTGGGGTCTCGGGGGCGGGCTCCCCAGTGCAGGACGCCTGCCCGCTCGGGCTGCCGCCTGGGGTCTGAGGAGCCGGGCCCACTGCCTGGGGGCTGGGGGTCCCCGGAGCTGCCCCCACTGGGCCCCGCGTCGAGGCCTGCGTCTGTGGGGGGCAAGGTCAGCCAGGTCATGGGCCTCCCAGGGTGGGGGGGTGACCGCCAGGCGGGAGCTGCAGAGCAGGGGAGAGGCCAGAGCAGCGGGAGGGCGCCCACCCGCGTCCCAGCCGCGTCCCAGCCGCCCTGCTGCTCAGCCCCCCAGAGGGCCCCTCTCCCCCCCCTCCCCACTTAGGGGCGCCTTTGCCCTTTTTTTTTTTTTTTAAGATTTTATTTATTTATTCATGAGATACACAGAGAGAGGGAGAGAGAGGCAGACACAGGCAGAGGGAGAAGCGGGCTCCATGCAGGGAGCCCGAAGTGGGACTCGATCCGGGGACTCCAGGATCATGCCCTGGGCCGACGGCAGGCCCTAAACCGCTGCGCCACCCAGGGATCCCCGCCTTCGCCCTTGAAACTGTGCTCCAGGGACCGCCCTGGGAAAGGGCTTCCGCTCCCCAATTAGCTCCCCCCGCCCCCGGCGAGGCCAGGCCCCGTCCACCCCCCCTCACTGCTCCCACTTCAGGCTCCTCACTTCACCCGGCGACTACCGACCCCCCAGCCTTGAGCTTAGACGCGACCGGGCTGCGAGGTCACCTCCCATCTATCCGGGGCCCAGCGCATCGCCTCCAGCTCGGAGGGTCAGGGTCGGAGCCGGTCCACCCGCTGGCCTGGCGCCCTCAGGGGGCTCCGCATCCGTGTGAGGCCAGTCTCGGGGAGTCCCGTGACCTGGCACGCCAGGGCCACCCCAGGAGGGCCTGGGCCTTGGACGGAGAAGTCGAGAATTCGGGGTGGCCCTTCCAAGGCCTGGAGGAGCTCATGCTGTGCTCTCGGCAAAGGCCGGAGGCTCTGCCCGGAATCCACGTCACCCCAGCGGCACCCTGGTCAGTCGGGGTGGGCCCAGATGTGGCAAAGGTGACCAGTACTTCACCCCCAAGGGTCTCTGCTGGCCTGCTCCTGGGCTCGAGAAGCCAGAGTGACCAGTGGGCGCGCTCGGCCCAGGGGGCCGCCCCCTCCCTGCGCAGGAGCAGACCCTGACCGTGCCGACCCCGAGGCCTGCGAGGTCCCCCGATGGGTCGCGGGGAATGTGGGAGAGCTGGGCCCGGGCCCACAACCACTGGCCGGGCACCTCCCGCTTCCCGGAGTGCCAGCCCTCCCCGAGGCCTCCCCGCTGGCCCACGGCAGGTGGGGGGGCTTCCTGCACCGGGCGGGCAGGCTGGGGGGCCGTCCAGCTGCCCCCGGACTGTGGGGAGCCCCCCAGTGCACCCAGCAGCACGCTCCGTAGCCCAGGGTGCATGTGTTCACCCAGAAGGGCAGGGCAGGGAGGCCGCGCGGGGGGAGGGCCTGGGGGGGCCACAGCTCACAGCAGGCTGCCCAGCAGGGGTGTCTTCTCCGTCCGTCCATCTGTCCAGGCAGACGTCTTGTTCTCGGCTGGCCATCTGCAGCCATGGACGCTGGCTGGGCTCCTGCGATGAACCCGTCACCTCTGGGGCTGGCACAGTGATGCCACCCCTCCCGGACCTGGACTGGTGGGGAGCAGGACCCCCCCCCACTCCCCATCCTCATCGTGGCCTCCGGGGGTGTAGCCGGGGCTGAGGAGGGATCCGCTTTGGCCAAGGGGCGAGAGGACGTGGTGCGGGCCATGGCCAGGGCTGCACCGCCTGGCCCGCAAGGGACAGGTGGAGGAGGGGCAGTCGGGCGGTGGACCCAACTCCAGGCAGTAGCGGGCCCACGCTCAGGCGTGCAGTGGCACAGAACACCCGGAATGGCCGTGTGCCCCCGCAGGCCTTGGCCCTGGCCTCCCAGGATCCGTCCTGGGCCTCTGAGCGGTGCAGATGCTCCGGCGTGGGGGGTGTGCGCCTAGACAAGCTGGCCCCGCCCGCCCTCCATCCCCGTCCTTGGCCCAGCCACTGTCCTGAGACACCCAGAGGAGGGGCTGGGTCAGGAACCTTAGCCTGGGGGACCCTGGCTCAGTCCATTGCATCCGACACGTCCCCTGGACCACCTCCTGGGCCTCTCACCAAAGTCACGTGGGCTTGGCCACGGGGGAACAGGCTGTGCCCAACCCCCTGAGCGCTTCAGGCAGCGGGGAGGACGGCCGGCGATCCTGCCCAGGGCCCTTGTGGCCGCCAAGGGCCTGTGGCCAGCCCTTCCTCCTCTGCGAGGCACCCCTCAAAACCCAGGCCTCCAGGTCCCCTCGTGGGGGGGGGGGCGCCTCTGGGGTCTGTGGGCAAGTGTGTCCGTCCGGGTGGGTGCGCAGCAGGGCCAGGTGGCGGCGCGACAGCAGTCAGAAGAGCCAGGCAGACACAGGACAGAACCTTTATTGCTGAACATAAAACACCCACCAGGGAGCCTGGCAGGAGTCCTGGGGGAAGGTGGGGTACGTTGCACAGCTGCTGCTGCACCCACAGTGGGCGCAGGCCTGGCGGGAGGCTGGGGTGTGTGGAGGGTGTGGGGCTGAGGACCCGGGGCGGGCGGTGGGCGAGGGGCTGGCTGGGCAGAGCGGGCCCACGGAGACGGCGAGCCCGGGGCCCACACTGGTCACGGAAGGCTGAGAGCCAGGCGGGCAGAGCAACGACCCCGGGGCCCCAGGGGGGGGACTCGGTGGCAGGCGGCCCCTCCTCTGGGGCAGTGGCGGGCGGAGCCACCTTGTCTCCAGGAACGAGGGGCTGAGGTAGGCACAGGCCGGCCCCCCGGGCCCTCACAGACGGGGCTTGATGTGCAGAGTCTTCCCTGTTCCGAGAGGGGCAAAGGTCAGGTGCTGGGAACCCCCTCAGCCGGGAAGGAATGCACCCCAACTGCCAAAGCTTCTGGGTCAAGCCCAGGCCTGCAGGAGGCCGGGCGGCTTCATCGGCAGCCCTCCCGCCCCCTGGTGCCCGTCCCCGTCCCCATCCCGCAGGTCCCGCGGTCCAGCAGCACAGGTCCAGCAGCGCAGGCCGGTCACACGTGGGAGCCGCAACAGCCTGTGCGGGACTTAAATACCAGGTGCTGGCCCCGCGCAGGCCCGACACACGGCGCACGCTCACACCTGCGGCAAGGCTGCCAGACGCACACCTGGCGGCTGCACTGGGCCTTCAACCTCAGGAGCCAGGGCACGCGAGCAGCTGCTGGGCAGGGGTGGGAGAGACCTGGTGCCTGTACGGAGTGATAGGGCCTGGGGGTAGGAGGGGCAGGATGGGCAGGGGCAGAAGGGGCAGGGACAGGAGGGGGGTTTAGGGGGCAGGAGGACAGGGGGCAGGAGGGCAGGGGGCAGGAGGGGGGCTTGGGGGGCAGGAGGGGCTGGGGGCAAGGGGGCAGGAGAGGGTTTTGGGGGCAGGAGGGGCTGGGGCAGGAGGGCAGGAGGGGCTGGGGGCGAGGGGGCAGGAGAGAGTTTTGGGGGGCAGGAGGGGCAAGGAGGGCTTCCCGCAGCAAAGCAGAGGGCCTGAGGACAGAATGTCCAGTCCAAGGGGGGCTCCCACCCAGGGGCCCCACGCACGCTGGGACTCAACGCCTCTCCTGTGCTGTGAATACTCAGGCCGCCTCTCCGGCCGGCTCCCCACTGACCACAGATGCCTCCACGTGGCTGCCCACGGCATGGCACCATCCACGTGTCCCTGAGAGCCCGCCTCTCCCCTGGGACCCCAGGACAGGACGAGGACTCCCGTCATCTGCGCGGCCAGGCCAGAGCTCAGAGCCAGGCCCAGCCAGGGCTCCAGGCCTCCTGCCCCAGAGCCCTCCCAGGCCCTCCTCCGCCTGCCCCTCCGGCTCCGGGCCCTGGCCGGTCGGGGAGGCCCGAGCAGGAAATGAAGGCTGGGGGGGGCCTCTGTAGCCCCCGGGGCTCTGCCCACCCTGCCGGCCTCCAGTGACTCTGGGGTTGGCTGCCTGGGGGGCACCTGCTCCCCCCGCCGGGAGGCCCGCCCAGATGGAGGGGGCTGCTGCCCTGGTCCCGGCGGCAGGTGGAGGCCTGGCTGCAGCTCTGCGCCCCGCAGTGGGGGCCGCACGCGGGCGCCGGCCCAGCCCCTCGGAGGCAGGCGTTTGAGCGTGCTCAGCGGAGCCGTTAGAGAAGGCTGCGGCAAGCATCTTCCATTAACGTTACGACCGTGAAATATGACAATAAAATGATAGCCGTATGGTCGCAAATTTGCAGCCCGCCGAGCTGCGTGGGGTTTATCGTCACTCAAACGCACGGAGAGCTGTAAAATGTTTACAGAAAGGGTCGTTTGCAGCCATAAAATCCTCTTTTCTCTCCTAAACAAGGCTGAGTGGAGCCATTTACCAAGCCCCAAATGTTCATCGGGGGAGAGGGAACATCTGTTCTCTCCAGGAGCGCGCGGTGATCTTCCAGAACAAATTAACAGAAATGGGTGCTTTCTAATTAAATCAGCCCTCGGCTGGGGTGGTCTGCGCGCGGCCGCGGCTGCGCTCGCACGTCGGCCAGCTCTGCCCCGGCGGCCCGGAGGCGCGCACCTGCCAGCGGGGGACGTGGCCAGCGGCACCCAGCCCATGCCGGCCGCTCACACACCATCCAGGCCCCACCTGCGAATTCTGACCCGGGGGGTCTGAGGTGGGCACTGAAAGAAGAGCCCCTGGCTGTGCCACGCCGGGCCCCCGGGGCCACGCTGCCTACCTGAGTCCCTGGCTGGGGGGCTCCTGGGGGGGGTCCGGGCCCTGGGCTGGCCTCCTGGGCTCGGCGAGGACTGCAGGGAGATGAAGGAGGGCAGCTTGGAGAGGCTGCCGGAGCCCGTCGCCGGCGAGGCAGCCTCCTCCTGGAGAGACGGCTCCTCCTGGTCCAAGGACAGGGAGGGGGTGGAGGGGGAGGGGGAGGAGGGGGAGGAAGAGGAGGGGGGGGAAAGGGGGGAGGAGGGGGAAGAGGGAGGTGGCTTTGATGACAGGGGGGAGCCCGAGGCTGCAGCTAACACCCGAGGGGAGGAGGGAGGGGAGCTGGGCGTCTGTCTGGTGGGGCGCTGGGCAGCCGAGGACTTCCTGCAGGAAAGGAAGGGAGCAGAAGTGTGAGGGTGGGCAGCTGCTCGGCAGGGCTGGGGTCCAGAGGGCGCTGGCGACCAGCTGCGCAGCACCTGTCCCAGCAGCCACGGGGCACCGCCATCCGGCTCTGAGGCCAGCCCTTGACCCCAGAGGACAGGCTGGTGACGACACGCAGCCTCTGGCCCGAAGCAGCGGGGGCGAGCCCGGCCAGGGAACCCCGCTCCTCCCTGACCCTGCTCTCAGCACCCCACCCACAGGACCGGTGAGCACACCGTGGGGCCCCAGCCACGAGCATCACCCAGGAGCCTCCCTCTGCTGGGGAGTGGGAGGGGGTAGCTGCGGAGCCCCACCTGCTTCCACAGAGGCTGGTCTGGGCTGGGGACGTCCTCAGCTCTGTCCAGCCTGGGGACGTGCGGTGGGCACCTCTGGGGGTCACTTGAGCCTCAACTCTGAACTGAGGTTTCTTTTGGGGTCTGAAGCCTTAAGAGCTGGGAAGGGGCAAGGGGCTCCCCGCGAGGAGCCAAGAGCAGGGAGGGGCTGCTTCCAGACCATTCCCGGAGCTTACCCACACGGCACCCACTGTCCCCGTCACCTGGGTCCATGGCTGGAGGAGGCCTTGTTCCTGGGAGGCGCGCTGCCTGGCTCCGAGGCTGGGGCTGAGGCTGCCCGCCGGCCGAGGCGCTTCTGGTTGCGGTGGAGCAGCTGGCACTGGGCGCCCCGGGGGCAGGTGCCCCTGCGAGAGAAGTCAGGGCACAGCAGCGTGTGCTTCTTCTTGCACTGTGGGAGGGAAGAGGGTCAGCGGGGTGAGCCCAGAGCGGCCTGCACCCCCTCCTATCCACACCCCCTGAGCAATCAGCACGGTGAGGGCGCCACCCTGGTGGTGCCAGCACTGCCTGGTAGGCCCTGGGCCTGGACTGAAGATAGGGACCAGGCCGGCCTAGGGGTCTCGCTCAGCTGCCATGGGGATTCCTGACTGCAGCCCACCCATCCTAGCAGAAGACGGGGACAGAGGCTCAGTGCCCGGGGGACCTCACTGCATGGGGTTTAGGCTTCAAGCCCAGGGGTGCCCAGGTCGGCTGAGGCCAGCGGCACACCCGATCCACCACACCTGTCATGGTGGCTAATTATACCCAGTGTGGGGCGCGCCATCCAGCAGGTGCTTGGTGCAACACGAGGCCTCAGCTCTGCCCACCAGGCCCACAGGGAACCACGGAGCTCTGCCCACGGCCTGCCTTTCCTTGGCCCACCTGCTTCCGGGGGTGGGAGCTTGAGGGAGTGATAGGCCGCTTTACAGGCCTGCCATGCACCCACATCCTGCCTGAGGCCCTTCCAGGGGAGGGATCGTCGGATCTCCACCAGCCCCTTGTGCTGGACCAGGCGACGGGAGACACAGTCCCAGACAAGAACCACTGTAGAGTGCCCACCAATCCTACCCAGAGCTCGGTTTAAAACCAGCCTGGGTGCTGCAGCGCTCACACCCAATACTGGGGCTGTGCACCAGCTGAACCACTTCCCACCAAGCCCCGAAACCTCCCTCCTGGGAACTTGTCCCCAGAGTCCCAATCTTGGTCCTGTTCCCAGCACCCAGGACAAAGAGCCTGGCTGAGGACCCCACGGAGCATGTGCCCGTTCTTGGAGCAGAATCTGGGCACTGGCCCCATTTGTGGCCTTACACCTGCCCCCTCGCTGTCACCAGGAGGCTAGAAGCTCCTCACACTGGTGCTTGGGGGCTGGTGTGGAAACGGCGGGGCCAACTGGGCAGGCAGCAGGACCCCTGAACACCCAATGCACGCCCACACCAGACCCACCCCTGCCCCCGAGAGAAGGCTAATGCTTGCTCACGTGCTCATTCGCCTGTGCCCTCCAAACGGGGTTGAAGCCTTGTGGGGCCCACCTACGGAGGTACTGAGGCACCGTGGCAAGTGTGGGCCGTGGACCCAGTGGGTGGGGTACTGCTGGGGAAGGAGGGCAGTTTGCGTGGGTGGAGAGGGCCTGGCACTGGAAAAGAGGAGACCCGCTGCCAGCAGCATCCTCCAACAGCCAGGTCCCCGGATGCCAAGCACGTGCTGAGAGACGGAGGTGGGTGCCTGGACCTGTGCTGTCCCGAGCCAAGGCGGGAGCACAGGTTCAGTGAAGACGGGAGAGTGTGAAAGGCCACAGTTAGGTTTCCTCCCCGACTGCATGTTGAAACGTGAGACAGAGTAACTAAAATTCATCTGTTCTGTTTTTGCTCTTTTAAGGTGGTTACTAGAACACTTGAAATCTCACACGGGGTTCGCGTCTGGCAGGCCTTCCTACTGGACGGTGCTGCTCTGAACTAGAACAGCCAACATCTGGGGTCGGATGTAAAGAAGGACCTCGAATCATCCAGGAGCTGCCGAGGCAGCACAATGATGGTCCACGGCTGCTCAGAAGCACACGGGACACAAACAGAGTCTCCCAATTCCCAAGGCCTGTCATCTTCACGTAGACTCGACCCGCTAAGCAAAGGGCAAAGCCAAACCACCAAAGAGAAGCCCCAGGAAACCCCTGAAAGGCCCAGAAATTAAGAAAGATACTACTAATTGCCGGGTCAAATAGGAAACAATGGTGAGAAGTGCTGGGGCTCCGTTAGCTGGGGGCGGGGCGGCACTCTGCATTTGGGGGGAGCAGCAGGATGACCCACGCTCAGCACTCAGCAGAGGGAAGGAAATACAAGGTAAGAACAGAAATAAAATGAAGTAACAAAAGAACAGCAAAAACCAAGAGGGCAAAGAGTCGGTTCGTGGAAGAGATTAATAACTTTGTCCAATACGATGAATCAGAGAGAAGAGGGACACAGCAGCATTAGGACAGATGTGCCCTGACGGTCCGTGCCGCAGAGAAACAGCCCCAGCGTGACATCACCAACAAACTTCATGCCAGTGAACCTGAAAACACGGAGGATGGAACTGACAAGTTCCAGAAACCCTGTCAGGAGAGAAACAGAACCCGAGTGAATGTTCCCAGGACCACAAGTGAATGGGAGTCAGAGTGAGCGCAGCCCAGGGTCTAACTGTGGGTTCTCCCAGAGGTCCAAGGAGCCCACCGTGCGGGAACCGGTGCACGGCCCGGGGCAGAGTGGGCGCTCCTCAAGCCCGTTCGCAGGCTGGAGCAACCCTGAGGGCAGCACCCGAGCAGGTGAGATCATTGAGCAACACTCGGCCGTCCTCGCGCGTGCCTGGGGATTCGGGCGTAGGGTCCCGCAGGACTAGGCTGGCTTTACCTCAGGAGTGGGGAGGGTCAACGAGCAGAAATCGGCTCATTGACAGACCACACGGTGGAATCGTATAATCACTTCATTAGATACGAAAAGTGTTTAATAAATTCAGCACTAATTCAAAGTTTAGCAGATTACTGATTGAACTACCTTAGTTTAGGATAAAGGGTTTATTTAAAAAAAAAGGATTTATTTATTTTAGAGAGAGTACACTGGGGGAGGGACAGAGGGAGAGGGAGACAGAGGGTCTCAAGCAGACACCCCCTCCCCAGCACAGAGCCTGATGCAGGGCTTGATCCATGACCCCGAGATCATGACCTGAGCCCACATCAAGAGTTGGACACCCAACCCACTGAGCCACCCAGGCGCCCCAGTATAAAGGTTTCTTAAAAGAACCTTCCAGAAAGCATCATTCGCCCTGGGGGAAAGGCAAGAAGCCCACAACCATCACTAGTTAGCGCCGAGGCAGCAAAGAGAAAGAAAACACATCTGTGTTCCAAGGAGGGAAAGTGGCCCTTATCTGCAAAATACCCGTTTATGTAGGAAGTCCGAGAGTCGGAGAGTCTGGGTTCACTGTGACCATCACTAGTACAGTTTAGCTGGGCTCCTGGAGACAACGTCAGTATAAAGAATTGCATGTCTACCAATGAACAGTGAAAAAATACAATCTGAAAATATGTTATTTATAATAATAATAAAAACGACAGCAACAAGTCTCACAAAGACAAATCACTTCAGTGAGTGGCGTTGAGAAGTGGCCTGTGTGACCGGAGCCAGATGCCTGCTCTTGGGCGGGAAGACGGGACCAAGTCTCACCAAACAGAGACACTATTTAGGACAATTTTAATCAAATTTCCAACTTTTTTTGTTTTACTTACACTGGATCTACAATAGAGCTCTGGAAGGCTAGGGAGCAGGGGCGGTGACAGCGGCGGTGAGAAGGATGTGGGGAGGGAACACTAGTCCGGCCACAGGCCCGGCTCCAGGTACACAGGGGGAGCCGAGGGCCCCGCCTCGGGGGAGCCGCTTGCAGCCCCGCGGGACCCGGGCTTTCCGCTGCAAGGGACCCTGACCTCACACCAGACACCTGGAACAAAGGAAACAGACCCACGTGGGAAGGGCCAGCCCACGGGGCTTCTGGAAGGTGGCAAGAGTTTGCCTACAAGACACAAGGGTGCCCGCTGTAAGCAAAGACCAGTAAAACAATTTCCATTATAATCAAAAACTTCTGTTCTGGGATCCCTGGGTGGCGCAGCGGTTTGGCGCCTGCCTTTGGCCCAGGGCGCGATCCTGGAGACCCGGGATCGAATCCCACGTCGGGCTCCCGGTGCATGGAGCCTGCTTCTCCCTCTGCCTGTGTCTCTGCCTCTCTCTCTCTCTCTGTGACTATCATAAATTAAAAAAAAAAAAAAAAAAAGAACTTCTGTTCTTCAAAATAAACCATGAAGATATTTGCCACTTCTAGGACTGACAAAAGGCTAATGTCCAGAATATCTGATGTATTTTTCTGTTCATACTTGTATTTCATACTTTATAAATTTCCTGTGAATCAGCAAAAGAAAACCAATCCAGTGGAAAACTGCTCCCACCCGCACCTAAGAAGACCAACAGAACCCCAAGTGTTTTTCAGAAGGAAAGGTGCAAAAGGTTTAAATACAGGGAAGGCGTTTGGCCTCCCTGAGCCCTGAGTCCAGTAAAGGCAAATTAAAAAATACAGTGAAGTAACTTCTTGTCCTGCAACTGTTCAAAGAGGAAAAAGGATGTTCAAAATGTCACCACCAAGTGCTGTCAAGAAAACCAGTCCACAAGTGTGAACAGGCATAAGCCACCTGGAAACCGTCTCCAGAGTGCGCCACGGCCGACAGCCTCCCTCCAGACCCGTGGCCTGCGCCTTGCTGAAGACACACGCTAAAGCCCTGATCCCCACAGGCCACCCGTGGAGCCTGTGGCACAGACGGTTCCCCAAGATGCCAGCCTGCCCCCCATGAAGCACCTCCCAGAGGGGGTAGGCCAGGCCCAACCGCGATGCCCACCTGTGCTTGCCCCCAGAGCCACCGGGGCTCCCAGGGCCCTTTCCCACTGGCGGCCTGCTCCAGGCCAGGCACTCTGTGTCTCCACAGCGCTCTCTCCCTTGGTCAAAATTTTCCATCTAGCTCATCTACAGTAGCCTCCAGTGCAGGTGCCATGCCGCCTGTCCCTTCTGGGGGCTGGGTCCTACTTCTATTGCCAGCAACACAAGTGGGGTAGTTCACCAAGGTCCCCAGTGACTCACCAGCTGCCTCCCCACCCTCCTGCACCAAAGCTACCCCTTGCGCACCTTGGAGATGGTCCCGGATCCCCTCTCTCTCTGTACCTCCTCTGACTATGCCCAACCACTCTCCCTCTGAACATCTCCGGAGCCACCCATCCTCGTCCCTTCCTGCAGTCACTTGGGTCAAGGCCTCACAGTCACTCATCCCAAAATGCTAATAACCATATCCAATGGCTACCCCAGAACAGAAAACAGAAATTAGTGGGAAACTGGACAGAGTGCAGACAGAGCCTGGAGTCAGGCTGGCAGGAATGCGCCATGCTACTCTCCCTCTTTTCAGTAAATCCACAATTATTACAAACAATAAGTTTATCAAACACAGGAAATGATGAGGATTCTCTGTGCTGGGCCCTAAATAGTGAATAAGCGCCCAGAGGAGGAAGCAGAAGCAGGTAGCTGGGGGCACTGGGTGCTACAGACATGACAACCACAGGAAGGTTCTCTAAGAGACCTAGGGACCAATGTAGAAGTGGGTCCCCGGGACTTCCTTCTGCTTTATCATTCCTGACTTGGGGCTGAGGAAGCAACCTGGATGTGTCAACAGGTGCAGATAGGGGGTAGTCCAGCCAGCAAGAAGCCTCAAAACACTGTGATCCCACCCTACTCAGGCTAGCAAAGACTGGGTGGGAAGACCTGGCCCCTAGCATCCCTCCCTGCCTTGCTAGGGTAGTGCCACAGTAGGTCCTGAAGAAGCAGGAATGCGGGGCCCCTTCCCCTTCCAATCAGGGACTACCACCCATCCAAGAGGACTAGGGAAGCCGTTCCTCAGGTATCAGTGGAGGCCAAGTGGGAGACCTGGATGTGGACCTCCACCTGGCAAGGATGAGACACCCATGGTATCACAGGAAACCAGCTGAAAAAGATGGTTTAAATAAGATCCAGATCCTCAAACACAACAGTCAAAATGTCCAGGTTTCAATAAAAAATGACTCATCATACTAGAAAAAGGTAAGACCTTGGGCAGCCCTGGTGGCACAGCGGTTTGGTGCCACCTGCAGCCTGGGGTGTGATCCTGGAGACCTGGGATCGAGTCCCACATCGGGCTCCCTGCATGGAGCCTGCTTCTCCCTCTGTCTGTGTCTCTGCCTCTCTCTGTGTCTATGAATAAATAAAATCTTAAAAAAAAAAAAAAAAAGAAAAAGAAAAGAAAAAGGTAAGACCTCAAACCGATCAGTGCACAAGGCAACAGAGGTGTTGGGAGTTTTTGACAATGATTTTAAAGGAATACCATAAATGCGTTTATTTTATTTTATTTTATTTTTTATTTTTTTAAATTTTTATTTATTTTTAATTTTTTTAAAAATTTTTATTTATTTATGATAGTCACAGAGAGAGAGAGAGAGGCAGAGACACAGGCAGAGGGAGAAGCAGGCTCCATGCACCGGGAGCCCTAAGTGGGACTCGATCCCGGGTCTCCAGGATTGCACCCTGGGCCAAAGGCAGGCGCCAAACCGCTGCGCCACCCAGGGATCCCTGTTTATTTTATTTTTAAGTAATTTCTACACCCAAAACAGGGCTCGAACTCACAACCTTGAAATCAGGAGTTGCACACTCCACTGACCAAGTGCTCCAGGCTCCCCCATAAATGTGTTTTTTTTTCTTCCATAAATGTGTTTTAACAAGCAATTAAAAACATGTTGGAAACAATGAAAACAGAAAGTCTCAACTAAGAAAAAAAACATAAGATAGAACCAAATGGAAATTTTAGAACTGAAAAGTACAATAACTGAAAACAAAACAAAACAGAAAACCACCTCAGTGTATGGGCTTAACAGCAGAAGGGAGGTACAGAGGAAAGATTCTGTGAGCGGGAAGACAGAATGACAGAATTAACCAATCTGAGTGATTTTCAAACATGGAGAGTGTCTCAAGGGCCTGTGGAAATGTCCCATCCATGCATCAGAGCTGTAGAAGGAGAGAAGAAACAGTACAAAAGTAATGGCTGAAAATGTCCCAAACTTGGCAAAAAAACATAACCCTACAGATTCAAGAAGTTGAGTAAACCCCAAACAGTAAAAAAGCAAAGAAATTCCCCCCAAAATGCACCATAGTCAAACTTGTAAAAGCTACAAAGAATCCTCCAAACAGCCAGAGAGAAATGACACTACCTGTGGGGGGCAAAGTTCAAATGGCAGTGGATCTCTCCTTAAGCACTGTTGGGGCCAGTGCTCAAAGGGAAGACCTATCAGCTCAGAAACCCACAGTCAGTAAAAAATATCCTTCAAGAATGTGGGGAAATCCAGACATTCTCAGATGAAGGAAAACCGAAAGAATTGGTCACGAGCAGACCTGCTCTAGAAATGGCTACGGTAGGTTCTCTAGACAGTAAGGAAATAATAAAAGACAAAGCTCTGGAACAACAGAAAGGCAGACTGAGATACATGGGCAAATGTGCCAGATGTTTCTTGAGTCTCCTAAACTATGTTTGATTATTGAAGCAAAAATGGTCAGGGTCTGTTGTGGTTCTAAATGTCTGTGGAAGAGATATGTAAGGCAGTTACTGATGGGTAAGGCGTAAAGAGACAGAAAGGAAGCTGAGGTTTCACGCTTCACCTGTACTGGAAAATGATAACACCAGGGGTAAGCTATGGTTATACAACAGAATGCTTAGTACAACCACTAGAAAAGCTATACAGAAATATATACACACTCAAAAGTGCTAACAGATAAATCAAAACAAAATTCTAAAATTGTTCAAGTAACCCCTAATAAGATAGAAGTGAAAAACATCAAGAACTAACAAAAACCAGACACTAATCAGAAGTCAAATTGCAGATGTAAGCCCTAGCATAGCAATAATTACATTAAGTGTAAATGGCCTAAATATACCAAATAAAAGATGGAGATTGGCAAAGTAAAATTTTAAAACATGACCCAAATATCTGCTGTCTACAAGAAAGGTACTTCAAATATAATGCGACAGGTAACTTGAAAGCAAAGGGATGGAAATAAGTCATATCATGCAAATGCTGATCAAAAGATAGCAGGAATGGCCATATTAATACCACATAAAGCAGACTTAGAAGGGAAAAAATTACAGACAGGGAGGCACACTTTGTAATGATAAAAAGATCAATATCTATCAAAGACAGAGCAATCTGAAATTTACATGTGTGAGATAAGAGAGCTATGAAATACATGAAGTAAAAGCTGAGAGATATGGAGAAAGAAACAAGTCCAAAATTACAGGTGGTGACTTCAACTTCCCTCTCACAACAACTGATTGAACAACTAAATAGAAAATCAGCAAGGACAGAGAAGAACTAAAAAAAAAAAGCCCTTACCCAGCAAAACCTAATCAACATTTATAAAACATTGCACTGTACGCAACAAGAGTGGAGTGTATATTTTCAAGTGCACATAGAACATATACCAAACATATCCTGGCCCATAAAACAAAGCCCAAAAAACTTAAAATAATTAAAATCATACAGGGTATATTCTCTACCATCATAGACTCAAACTTGAAATCACTCACAGAAAGATAACAGGAAAATATCCAAACACTTGGAAATCAAACAATAATATGTGAATCAAAAAGAAAGTCTCAAAGGGAGGCAAGGAGAGACAACGAACAAAAAACAACCAAAACTAAATGAAAACACATCTCAAAATTTATAGGACCCAGCTAACTAAATTCATACATAAAAGGAAAAAAAATTTATTTTATTTTATTATTATTTTTTTTAGGAAAAAAATTTTTTAAAGATATTATTTATTTATTCATAAGAGACACAGAGAGAGAGGCAGAGACACAGGCAGAGGGAGAAGCAGGCTCCATGCAGGGAGCCTGATGCGGGACTCGATCCCAGGACTGCAGGATCACGCACTGGGCTGAAGGCAGATGCTCAACCACTGAGCCACCCAGGTGTCCCAAGAGGAAAAATTTTAAATCAATATTCTAAACTCCTACCTCAAGACCCTAGGGGGGAAAAAAAGAGCAAAATAAACCCAAAGCAATAGTAAGAAACAGAAATGATACAAGCAGAAATCAAGAAAACCAAAAAGAAAAAAAAACAATAAGAGAAAAATCAATGAAACAAAGAGCTGGCCCTTTAAAAAGATCAATTAATATAAAAAAAAAGATCAATTAATATTGACAAACCTCTAGCAAAACAAAGAAAAAAAAAGATAAAAGTCACAAATTTCCAATATCAGGAACGAAACAGAGATCACTACAGACATCAGAAGGATAATTAGGGCAAACTTCAAACAACTCTACAAACATAATTTCAACAACTTAGATGAGATGGACAAATTCCTCAAGATACACAGTCTACCAAAACTGACTCAAGAAGAAAGAGAAACTCCGACTAGCTCTCTATATAGTAAGGAGACTGAATCAGTAATCAGGAACCTCCCAATAGGGCAGCCCTGGTGGCGCAGTGGTTTAGCGCTGCCTGCAGCCCGGGGAGTGATGTCTCTATGTCTCTATGAATAAATAAATAAAATCTTAATTAAAAAAAAAAAAAGAAACCTCTCAATAAAGAGAATCCCAAGATCAGAGGGCTTCACTGGTGAATTCTACTGAATGTGTAAAGAAGAATGAACACCTATTCTTCTCAATTCTTCCAAAAAACTGAAGAGTAAGGAATCCTTCCTAACTCTAAATGGCCAAACTGTGAGGCTAGCCCTACCCTGATACCAAAACCAGACAAAGATACTACAAGAAAGGAACTATAGATCAATATTCCTCATAAATATAGATGCAAAAATCATCAACAGAATACTAGAAACTGAAATCAGCAGTGGGATTTATTCTTAGAATGCAAGGATAGTCAACATATAAAAATCACCCAACATAACTGTTATTCAAGGTGGTCCACGTGACTGATTGGCCACATTAACAGAATGAGGGAAGAAGAAAACTGTGTGATCATCTCAACTGATCCAAAAACATTTGACAAGATTCAACACCTTTTATGATAAAGACACCAAATAAACTAGGAATAGAAAGGAACATCCTCAACAAGATAAAAATCATATGTGAAAAGCCAACAGCTAACATCACACTCAATGGTGAAAGACTGAAAGCTTTTCCTCTAAGATACAGAACCAGATAAGGATGCCCCCCTTTGCCACTTTTATTCAACACAGTACTAAAAATTTTAACGAGAACAATTAGGCTAAGTAAATATTAAAAATATATTTAAAATCTAAATTTAAAAGGAAGAAAATTATTTATGTTAGCAGGTGACATGATCTTATATAGAGAAAACCCTAAAGAAGCCACAAAAAATTGTCAGAGCTAAGATATGTAGTCAGTAAAATTCCAATTATAAAAACAACACACACGCATAAAATCAACTTATTACTACATACTTGCAACAAACAATCTAAAAAGGGAAATAAAGTTCCATTTACAATAACATAAAAAAATAGAAGACACTTACAGGAATAAATTTAACCAAGGAGGCAGAAGACTTAGATGGTAAAAAATATAACACACTGCTGAAATAAAAAAATAGAAGGTCTAAATACATAGAAAGACATCCCATGTTCATGGACTGGAAGACTTCCTTTTATCACCCAGAGTGATCTACAGATTCAATGCAATCCCTACCAAAATTCCAAAGGCCTTTATTTATTTTTTATTTTTTAAAAGATTTCATTTACCCATTCACGAGAGACACAGAAAGGCAGAGACATAGGGAGAATCAGGCTCCCTGCAGGGAACCTGATGCAGAACTCGATCCCAGGACCCCAGGATCACAACCCAAGCCAAAGGCAGATGCTCAACCACTGAGCCACCCAGGCATCCCTAAAAGCTTTTTTTAAAGAAAAGAAAAAAAGAAAAGAAAAGAAAAGAAAAGAAAAGAAAAGAAAAGAAAAGAAAAGAAAAGAATCCATCCTAAAATTCATATGGAATCTCAAATGACTCTGAAAAGTCAAAATAATATTGGAAAAGAAGAAAAAAATTGAGGGATTTACATTTCCTGGTTTCAAAACTTATTATAAAGCTATTGTAATCAAAATACTTGCTTAAGGATAGACATAGAGACCCACGGAACAGAACACAGCACCTGGAAACCAACCACCATATTTATGGTGAACGGACTTTTTTTTTTTTTTTTTAAGATTTTATTTATTTATTCATGAGAGACACAGAGAGAGAGAGGCAGAGACACAGGCAGAGGGAGACGCAGGCTCAATGCCGGGAGCCCGATGCGGGACTCGATCCCAGATCCCGGGAACATGCCCTGAGCCAAAGGCAGATGCTCAACCACTAAGCCACCCAGGTGTCTGTGAATGTGTGAATGGACTTTCAACAAAAGTGCCGGGACCATTAGGTGGGGGAAGCACAGCCTTTTCAGCAAATGGTGCTGGGCAAACTGCCCACACACAGGAGACTGATGCTGTGCCCTCATCTCATACCATGTACGAAAATGGACTTTCAAAATGGACCGAAAACCTAAACTTGAGAACTGAAAACTATTCAACTCTTATGAAAAAACATAGGGAAAAGCTTTGCTGACATTGGGTTTGACAAGTATTTCTTGGATATAAAACCCAAAGCACATGCAATAAAAAAAAGAAGAGATCGGGATGCCTGGCGGCTCAGCGGTTGAGCATCTGACTTTAGCTCAGGGTGCAATCCTGGAGACCCAGGATCGAGTCCCACATCGGGCTCCCCGCAGGGAGCCTGCTTCTCCCTCCACCTGTGTCTCTGCCTCTCTCTGTGTGTCTCTCATGAATAAATAAAATATTTTTTAAAAAAAGGATAAATTTTACTTAATCAATGAAAAACTCTGTTTTTTTCTCTGCCAAGAGAGTGAAAAGACAGAATGGGAGGAAAGAGTCATACATCCTGTCCTGATAAGGGTTTACTTTCCAGATCATATAAAAAAGTCTTAACAACAAAACACCCCCAAATAACCCCATTCAAAAATCGGCAAAACAGGTGGACAGACATTTCTGCAAAGAAGATGTACCAACGATCAACAAGCACATGAAAAGGTGTTGCGTCCTTAGTCTTCAGGGAGATGCAAATTGAAACAACTAGATACTCACTAGGACGCCTATTAAAAAGGGGGGAGGTGGGGGCAGCCCGGGTGGCTCAGCGGTTTAGCGCCACCTTCAGCCCAGGATGTGACCCTGGGGTCCCAGGATCGAGTCCCACATCGGGCTCCCTGCGTGGAGCCTGCTTCTAACCTCTGCCTGTGTCTCTGCCTCTCTCTCTGTCTCTCATGAATAAATAAAATCTTTTTAAAAAAAAAGGAACGGCCAATAAATGCACAGTGTTCAACCTCATTAGCTGTCAGAGAACGCAACATGAAGCCACAGTGAGCCCGCCTGCACCCCGAGAGGCTGAGGTCACCGGGGCAGGTAACGAATGACAAGTGCAGGCAAGCATGTGACAGAACAAAAGCGTCATTGGCTCCTGGCGCCCCGTAGTGAGGCCTACCTACAGCCGCCAGGCGACCCGGCAGCCCCGCCTGCAGGAGTCTACCCCAGAGAGACGGAAGCCTGTGCGCTCACCAAGATCCAGTCAGACGTCCACGCACGGACCGCTGACCACCGAATGAGCACAACGTGGTCTCTGCACACACCGGAGCACCGTTCAGCCACCAAGGGGGAAGTAGGCCTGGCGCAGACCGCGACTGGATGGCCCTCAGAAACCCGTTAGAGAGGCGGGACAGCTGTGCTGCGGGACTCCCGTGGGGGGCACTCCAGAGAAGCCCAGCGCACGGAGGCAAGGGTGGATCACTACGTCTGGCTGGGTGGGTGTGGGGGGAGCAGGTGGGATTGAGTACGAAGGGAGCAGGGAGGGCTTGGGGTGATGGACGTGTTCCAAAACTGGATGCCAGGGGTGGCTACACAGCCCTGCCTGCGCCGTGAACCGGGTGACACTGAACTGGACCTCCACGAGGCTGGGCTCTTTAAAACTGGCATCCGAAGCAGAGAGGAGAGAAGGGGTGTCCCATCCGCAGTTCTGGGGGACAGGGTCCACTGTGTGGAGGAAGCCAACCCAACGACAGCTAACACTTGCCCAAGGCCAGCTCGAAAGGCAGCAAATGAAGCCTTCATCTCCCCCATCCCCTCCTGCAGCAGCGACTCTCATTAGCCTAATTTTACCCAAAAAGCAGAGGCCCAGAGGGGCGAGGTAACAGGTACGCAGTGGACCTCATGCAGTGGGGACCAAGTTGGGTGAGGTCTGAGCCCTTGCCCTGGGGCCTGAGGAGGACGGAGGAGAGTCCTTGTGGCCTTGGGACGGGGCAGGTCCGGGAACAAGGCCACAGGGGGAACGTTCTGGAAGGACCCAGCCCACAAAACACAGGAAGGATTTCAGCTGAAGGAAGGACATCACAGGCAAAGTCAGCAGGTGATGACAGCCACGGAAACTCAGCCTGTGACCCTGAAGCCAAAGAGTGATGACGTCCAGAGGACACGAGAGCTTCAGTGAGGCAGGGCGAGCTAGGGGACAGGAGCGGTCATGAAGGGGGCGTCCCCAGCAAGTCAGCGCATGCCAGGAGCCCCACTAGCAAGCAGAGCACCCTGCACAGGCCGTGCACTGACGTGCAGGAGATGGACGGACAGGGAGGCCCGCCGAGGCACAAGAAGAGCGCACGCTGGGCACCAGCAGGGCCGTGGCCAAGGGCTGAGTGACACCCACAGGCACATGGGCGCCCCCCAGCTCTGTACCCCCGCGGCCTGCAGCATCAGGTGGGCCAGAGTGGGAGGAGTGCCTGCCACACACATGGAGGGCCGCGGAGCGCTGACCTAGATGGTGAGCGTGGCGGGCTGTGGCCCCCCATGTACAGCAGGAGCCCCGGGTCCAGAGCACACACACCTAGACGGGGAGGAAGGGGTGCCAGGAAGGAGAAGGGGGCATGCGAGACCCCCCCGGGGTAGGAAAACTAGCAGGTGACAATGCGGTCCTCCCGAGTCTCCAAGTGTCTCCTTCAACACAGGCATCACCCAGAGAGGGGACCAGCGCAGCCCCAGCTGACACCCCGTCAAGTGGCTACGGGGGGCACGGTCCTTGCTGGGACGGTGGAGAAACAGCCCAGGGCAATGCCATGTCACCTGGCGTCAGGCCCCCCGAGGGAAGGACAGCGTACTTGGCCATGTGTCCTGAGCGGCTGCGGGACAGACGGGATGTTCCTGAGGGAAGGACAGGAGACGGCCCAGGGGCCGGGGGCCAGTGGCAGGTCCCGCGGCACCGTGTGGCCCCCGAAGACGGAAAGGAGTGCAGGTTTACTCCCAGCCTAAATTATTCACAAGAAAAGGGAGCGCGCCTCTTTAACAAGCCACGGCTTTATGAAGCAAGGTTAACAATTTCACTTGATTCAGTGGAATATTATAAACTCTCTGGGGCCCGTTTGAGGACTTGTACATCAGGCACAAGGCGACGACTCAGCACTTTTTATATTATTTAGAGAATAAAATTAACCCTCGCCGGCCCAGGCCGCTGCCTCCCCTCCCGCTGGATCTGGCCTGCTCAGCGCTTTCCCCCATATATAATTACAAGCCGCTATCCATCATGTGGCAGCCACGCAGCGCCAACACGCCGAAAGGGACGCAGTAAGCACTTCCGCTAATAGAAGCAGAACTTAAATATCACTTTGATATTTTCATTTACGCTGGAATATCTTACAATGATCACGCACAGCCTGCGTGGAGGGGTCCCGCCACCCCACCCCCGGGCCCCCTGCGGGGATCTGGGTGTCCTTCAGTGACTCACTGGCCACCAGGTCACCAGGTCTGCCAAGCCTGGCCGGGCCCAACCCGTCTTCGTGGCAGGAGGGAGAGGACGTGGGGAAAGAAAGGGCCGGGGCCCCATGGTGTGAAGTGGGGGTGGGGTGGGGGAGGGTTGGCAAGGTGCCCCTGCTCAGGCCCAGCCCTGCCGCCCTGCCCACTGGGGGTGCCCAGAGAGCCCGATTGGGACTGTAGGCCCCGCGCCAGCGAGTAGGCTCCCCCTTGGGGCCCCCAAGACTAAAGAGGCCCGTCCTGGGGTTCCCAGCCCAGGGCCCCACCCGCAGGTGGGGGGTGGGGGGTGGGGGGGTGGGGATGAGGAGGGGCGACACCATCCCCTCTGGAGAGCAGGACAGCAATTATGCAGGGAAGGAGCCAGGCGCTCAGCTGTCGGGAACTTCCCACCACAGCAGCATTCTCGCAGACAGGTGAGGGTGACAGGCGGCCCTCGCGACCCAGTTCCCTAATTCCCTTCGCCCTAGCCCACTTCCACCCCCATCACCCTGTCACTTGAGCTCCAAGGAAGGCACTGAGGCACACGACTGGCCCACTGCTGGGGGCCCAGTGCTGCCCACGGCCCACCCCTGCCCCTCACCTTTGCGCCCAGCGGGCAGTAGCCTTTGAGGAAGTCCGTGCAGACCTCCGCCTTCCGGGACACGTAGACATGGCTATAGGGACAGTTGCTGTTGCTGCAAATCCCCTTCAGGAAGTAGGAGCACACAGGCATCTGCGGGGGCCAGAGGACCGGTGGTGAGGGTCAGCAGACTCCCGTGGCTCCCTTTGGCACTGGGAGTGGCACTCCCCTGCCCAGTGCTCTCCGGCTCCCACCTCCCTCCAACCCTGCATCAGGAGCCTGTACCTCGCTGACAGATAAAACACCTGGACTCAAAGGACCTGCCGAGGGTCCCAAGGCCAGGCATGAGCCACAAAGAGACTGGCTGGAGACCCCCACCCCCCAGGGAGAAGCGGGCACCCAGCGCTGGCCCACAGGAGCGCAGCCATCAGGGCCCAAGGGCACCTGGGCCATGCCAGGGGAGGGCTGCCCACCCTAAAGGCAGGTCCTCAGTTTCCCCAGAAGGCAGGGCACACGTGCCCTCACAGTCCAGGTGAAGATCCCCCTGCAGATGGCTCAAGGTCCAGGTGTCCTATTACCTGCTCTGAGACTGCCCAGTTTCCAGGCAGTGGGGCCATGGAGGGGTTGGTGTCTGGAAGATATGGGGACAGAGCATGGGGGCTCTAGGTGGGGCAACAGCCTACAGGGCCTGGACACCTGGCAGCGTCCATGGGCTGCGACCTGATTCCACCCAGGGAAGCCTAGGGATGGACTCTGGGTAGGCAGGGAGATGCCCTAGAGCAGCCCAGGGGGGCGCTGACCACAGGCTGGCATTGTGCAGGCCTGGCAGGGGGCCCGGCTCCAGTGCCCTGGCCAGCGGGTGGGCCCTGGGCACAACTGGGTGGGGAAGGGGGACACAGAGAAGGCAGCCTGGGCAGGGCCCCACAGCTCCCTGGCCCCCGGGTTGGGAGAGAGAAATGCAGCCCACGTTCTCCCCACTGGAGGAAACTGAGGCCTGAGAGCCAGCGAGGAGGGCTCTCTGGTCTTGCCCACCCTGACCTCTGCAGCTGCCACTTTGCCAGGCGACTCTCCTCTGGGGCCCCTTTCTGGGCAACCCCTGGGCCATCTAGTCAGGTCCGTTACCCCTGCAGGAGCCCCTCTGGGAGCTCGCCCTCTTCCCCTCTCCTCTGTTGGACCCACCCCTCGGGCACCCTGCAGCGCCCCTGGCCTCAGCTCCTCCTCACACGTCCACACTGAGCTTGGCCGGCCCGCTAGGGGCCCCACACCGGGGCTTCCAGGGCAGGGCAGAGGGGAGGCCAGGGCGGGGATGAGGGAGAAAGCAAAGAAACAAAGGGTGATTTAACGTGCAAGAGTTTATTTTTAATTGTCTTTTAACTGCAGCGCACAGGGGAGAAGGGCTGGCCCGTTTGGGGCTGGTGGTGGTGCGGCTGCAAACAATTCCCTTAATGTGGCTTTTGATATAGAGCCCAAATTAGCTCTAATAAAAAGGGATAATAAAGCCAACTCTTACACCAAACGGAACTCCTCCTAGCTGTCAGCACGGCCGTTATCGAGAGGAAACTGCATTCTCATTTCAATTAACCTTGTTTGCACCCACCACGTCCACACAAATAACAATAACATTAATTCAGGGCGCGAGTGCGGGCGTCCACATTAGACAGCTCAGAATGTGCACCGGCTTCGGAGCCGGAGCTAATGAACCTGAAACTCGACGTGAATTTCCAAATTGCTCACAACAGAGTTTCGAAGCTCTATTAGGGAGAAAAATGCTGATTCTTTTCAAGTTCCTCAAGGGGAAAAGCTGTTGTAGCGGCAGCCTTGGCCCGATCCCGCCTCCCCTAACCCTGCCGAGGACCCAGAGTGGGGGCGGGTGGCAGGCAGCCCAGCCAGCACCGAGCCCTTGCCTCGGCGCTCCCAGTATGCTGGTGCCCGGTCCCCAGCACCACCCTGGCCCCCTGCCCTGGTGAGGGCCCAGCCGGGCGCCTACCTCTCCTCCCCCACCCTTCCAGCACACCCTGCCTCACCCCGCCGCCTTTCACCCATCAGGGGCTGGATCTCAGGCTGGGTGGCAGCTGGGGGCTGCTGCCCCTGGGCACATGGTAGGGGTGGCCACGCAGCCAGCTCCCCACCGTAGCACAGCTGCAGGGCAGGGCCTGTGGGAGGCTCGGGGGGGCGTGCCTGGGGAGCTCACCTTCTCCTTGGACACGTGGTGGGAGAAGGGGCACGTCCCATCAGTCTTCTTGCATGTGCCTCGGAGAAACCTGTGTAAAGGGGGGAAGAGGGCCAGAGGCGCTGGTGAGCCCAGGGGCAGGGGGCCTGCACAGCCCCTGCGGCGCCCGCCAGCCCCACGCCCCAGAGGCCCACCTGGTGCACACGGCCACCTTGTCAGGGTCGTGGATGTAGGGGCAGTGCTCGCCGTGGTTGCACCTGCCGAAGCGGTTGTAGTACATGCAGTACTCCTGTCGCTGCTTCCGCCGCCGCTGCCTCGCCTGCCGGACGATGGCCAGGCTGCGCTGGACGGCCCGGCTGAGGACAGAGGCGGAGGTTCATGAGCCCGAGGGACCCCCTCACCAACCCGTGAGCCCCAAGCCCCACCCCAAGGGACGTACCTGGCCAGGGAGCGGCTGCAGCTGGTGGTAGGGTCCAACCGGCCTGTGGGGAAAGAGGCCAAGTCATGCCAGGCGCACAGGCCCCGGGTTCTCCCGCTGCCCGCCGAGCTGCTCAGAGTAGCCCTCTCAGGGTCTCGGCTCTCACCTCGGGCACTGCTGCCCCCTAAGGGAAGCTGCCTGCCCTCCCTTCGGGCTGGGTGGCATACCCTACTAGGACCCCGCCGGCCCCCACCCCGTGCAGAGCAGCGACCCGTCCAGGGGCCAGATCTCGCTGCTGCCTGGTGGCGTCGCCTCGAGACAGGTGGTCCCAGGATCCGCAGATGGTGGGGGCCTCCTTGCCACCTCCCTCTGCCAGGGGCAGGGCCCAGGGGACGTGAGTGGGGTCCAGGAATTCCACCTAGCTTCGTAGTAACCAGTAACGATTTCAATGTGTTGATGGGATCATACAACAAAAACGTAATAGTAAGTACGCAGCTGCAAAGCCTGAGGTCCTCACTCCCAGGCTCTGGGGGGCTACGTGCTGACCTCAGCCTACACAGACCCCACACAAGCACATCTGGCTCTGAGGCCCTCATGGACCATGGCAGGTGCCTATTCCTCAAAACCCTGAGCACGCAAACCCATCAAGTTCTCTCTGAGGTCGCTGACTGGCCCAAAGGGAGGTGTTCATGAAATGGGCAGTGGTGACAAGTGAGCAGGTGACAGGATGCTCATAACGGGGGCAGCTGGGGGCCACAGGGCACAAGGGGCCGGTGGGCAATGCTTGTCCTGGGTGGGAAGGGGAGGAGTCCAGGCCAACGTGCAGCCCCTGACCCCCGTCTTAGGCCCGATGTCTCTGCGCCCCAGGGCCAAGGTGGGCAGGTCGGGGCCAGAGCCTGCTCAGATGGTCACGGAGACCCGTGGTCCCCCCCCCCCATACACGCGTGAACCTTCTCAGACCAGATCCAATTTCCCACAGGCAGCTGCTGAAATGGATCTGGTGGTAAGAGGCAGAAGTGACATCACTCAGAAATTCTAGGGACCTGAGGCAATGACAAAGCATCCCGGGCTTCAAAAGGGATGTCCCCAAGCTGCCTGGCCCTGAGCCGCCCCCATCGGAAGTGCATGGAGGCTCCTCCCTTGACCGCCCCAGGACAACCTCTGCCAGGGCCCAAGCAGCTCAGTGTCCTCTTCTGAGCTCCAGGCCTGCTCATGCGAGCTGCTACGTGGCCTGTCCACGCCCAAACTCCCCCGCGCCCCCCAGGCCTGACCGTCAGGCACTCCCTCCCACATCTAGCCACTGCCCAGTGCCCTCTGGGCCGTGCCCTCGGGCCGCTGTCTGCCCTTCTCTGAGCCTCAGTGTCCTCCAGCCGAGAGGGCGTAGCTCCAGGGCTGAGCGGTGAGACCCCGATGGGGGGAGGAGCGGGGCAGCCCCAGGCCACCGTGTGGTCCGGTTCCCGAGCCGAGCCGGGGACACCGACCGGGGGTTCACACGGGAGGCCATCCAGGTGGCACGTGGTGCCGCACACCTGCCAGCCCGGCTGGACGCAGTGTAATCTGATAGCTGCCGGCGAGCGCGCCTCCCGGGCTGTCACCCAGGCTGCCGGTGCCGCTGTGGCGCCATCTGCTCCCGCCAGGGACCGCTGTCAACATGTGTCTGCCTGTCAGACTTGGGCCCCCAGGCCTGGCCTCTGAGGGGGCGGGGCAGGGGCAGGTTTACTCCCTCGCCGCCGCCACCACCAGTTTGCTCTAAAAAATGCCAGTGTGGGGCTCACAGTGGGAGGCAGCGTTCAACTGCTGTGCGGTGTTAAAAAATGCACATAAAGTAGCTGGCTGGAAAAGAGGCCGCGAGGTGCTGGGGTGCTCCGGGGTTCAGCTGAAACCCTCGGCGGCGCTGCTCCGGAGAGCTTGCGCTGCCCGGGGATCTTCCCAAAATAGACACCCGCCCCGCCCCCAACCCTGCCAGTCCCCGCCCCGCAGCGCCTCGCCCTTCCCAGGCCGGAGAGCCGGGGCTCTGGGGTCCAGGTGAGCAGCGGGCAGGTCTGCAGCTCCACAGTGCCCCGGCTCCACTCACCCGTCCCAGGCAGAGGGAGTCCCGGGAAGAGGCACCTGGAAGGGAGGAGGCGGGGGGGCCTCCTGTGCCCTCTCATGCCAGGCTGAGCGACCTCTCAACACACAGGGCAGGTCGGCAGGTCACAGATGAGGACACGAAGCACAGGGACCCATGACCTGCCAGGGCTGTGTGGTGGCCAGCCAGTAGCAGGGAGCTCACCACAAACCTGTGTCTCTCCGGGGCCTGGGGGCTCACGATGAGCCCGGGGCTGCTGCTCCACTGTGGGGACCAGTGGGCTCTTGGGGCCGTGACGCACACCAGGCCCAGGGGAGCAGGCGTTGCAGCCCACACGCTGGTGCACAAGGGAGGGGCACCCTGGTCAGGCCCCCTGGTTGGGAAGGTCTTGGACCCAGAGGGACCCTTGTTCACAGGGCTGGGGGTGGGGGGCAAGGCTCTGCACCTCCCTTCCTGCCAGCCAGTCCACATGGCTCAGGTACCCCACCAGGGGCGGGCACTGTCCCAGGGAAGCCCAGCAGCCAGGAGGAACCAGGAGGACAAGTCAGGAGGAGCAGAGGTGGAGCCCTGACCTTCCAAGAAGGGCTGTGCTTCTTCCCCAAGTCAGAGTTCTGCTGACACCAGAGAAGAAAATTTATTCCTTTAATTATTATTCGTCTAAGCAAGCCGCTGGGTCAGTGGGCACTCCCGCAGCTGGGAAGCACCCACCTTCCTCACAGCAAGGAGCCGGCCACCCATGTGGGGGTCTGCGTGGCTGGAGCCGGAGGTGGTGGGGTGTCTCTTGGGCTCTGGCTCACACCGGGGACAGGCCACCCCCTGGTCTGTGTTCCCAATCGCACCTCCCTGCCCCTGCCTGCCCTGAAGTTGGGAGGGCTAAGCCCCGGGACTGGCCCCCAGCAGCCAAGAAGGCTGGTGAGCAGGGCAGACAGCTGCCACCTGTAGGGGCCTCCTGGGAACCCACCTGCTCCTGTGGCCTGGGTGCTCAGGAGGGGCTGGAGGCCAGGACACGGTGCTGTGCTGTAAGGGGAGGTCAGCGTTGTGGGGGAGGGGGCTTGGCAGCCAGGCCCCCACAGGCCTGTGCTGGGAGAGAAGGACGGAGCACTCCACGCCCCCGATGCTGGCCCACCTGCTCTCCACCCTGAGGCGGCAACAGCAGCATCGGCCTGGGCTCCGCCAGCCCTGGCTCTCCTCCCTTGTACCCTCCTTTCAAGCGGCTGCCAAGTGGTTCACACGGGCCTCCTCCTCTGTCTCCAGGTGCCTCTCCTCCCACCGCAGACTTGAGTGGCCAGGTGGGGTACAGCCCCACCCCAAAGGCCTGTCCAGCCCCCTGGAGATCAGAGTCCATGTGGAGAGACCCACACAGAGCCCAGGGCACATGGGCAGCGGGGCCCTGGCAACGGGCCATGGTGGCCCCAAACCATAATCCACCTCTGGGTCCCTGCATGTACAGTGTGAACCCCAGGGAGGAGTCCCACAGACCTCATCACTGGGGCGGACAGGAGGGAAGGGTGCTGGAGGGGCTGCTGTGGCCTGTGACGTGCTGGGCTGAGGAAATGTCAGCAGAATGGGCGTCCCCAGTAAGCTCCATCCAGCCCCCACACGAGGACAGCAGGGACAGAGCCTGGGTCCTGCCTGCTGGGCTGGCTGTGGGGTCAGGGGTGGCAGGTGGGGGCAGAAAGAATGACGACTGGGAAAGGCCAGCTCGTCTTTCACTAAGGAGGCCCAGGGGGAGGCTGGGATGAGTGGGTGCAACCTATAGAGAAGCCCCATCAGCCGGGGCCACCCAGAAACACCCTGCAGAGAGGCGGCCCAGAAGCCCTCTCTGGCTCCATCAAGTCCACACACCAGCCTGGCTAGGGACGCTCTGTGAAGGACCAACAGCAGCGTGTGGGGCCTCAAAGACCACGAACACCGATGCCATGGGCCTGCCGAGCTCTAGGGTCAGAGGCTCAGAGTGGGGCCTGCCGAGAGGAGGGGGCCGTCTGCTGACCTTGGGGCTGAGTCTCATGAAGGCCCCGTGAGGAAGCGCAGGCAATGCTCTGCACCTGCTCCTCCACCGGGGGACCTAGCTGAAGCCAAGGTGGAAGGGCCCTTAGATGACACAGCCCAAACCCTTGAGAATGGGACGGGGAAATGGAGACGGAGCAGAGCCATGGCCTTTGGGCCCCCAGTGCCTTCCAGGGGAGCCCGGCGCCCCCACGCCTCCCTCCCTCCCTCCCGGTCCCACAGAGGCCCCGGGGACACAGCCGGGCAAGGGCTTTCGGAAGGGGCCCCAGCCTGCAGCTGGCCCCAGTGCCCACCTCTGCCCTGGGCCAGGCCTCCTCTCCCTCCCGCTGGGTGGGGCAGAGGACGGGGGCAGCCGGGCCTCTGCAGGCCCCATACTGCCTGCAACCTCACCCTTTTTTTCTTGACAGAAAAGGATAGGGATAAAATTGGACTGAAATCAAAATATTTTCTAGTTAATTTGTATAATAAGTGAATCCAAAGCATTTCCTTCTCCTCGGCCTGTTTCCCCAGGCCGCGGGGGCACGCGCGGTGGCGGTGGCTGCCTCCAGACACAGTTGGGAGGCATTGCCAATGAGATTAGGGGGCGCCGCGGCCCCAGGTGTTCCCTCGCCAGGGCCGTGTTGACGATACCTGGCTCATCTCCTTTGTCCAGGAGCAAAACATGGAAAATCTTGGCCTGCTCAACCAAGCGAGAGGCGGCACGCTGGGGGGGGGCTCCCCAGGGGACGCAGAGGCCGAGAGGCCTCCCCATGCGTCCCGCCTGCTCCAGCCGCCCCATCAGCTCCGGCAGGGACAGCCGCAGGGGACCTCCCGCCTGGCCCGGGGCCCTTGTGGGGAGCAGTTTCCCACGTCAGCCCCCGGAGAGCCCTAGGCCCGCCTGCCTCAGGTCATGGTCAAGCCAACGCTGCTCGATCCATGATGCAGGGTGGGGGTGGGGGTGGGGTGGGGAGGTGGGGAGTGGGCCCCCACCCTAAGCAGCCTCACCTGTGCGCAGGAGGGGCCTGCTACCGTCCCCACTGGGCCGGCTGTAGGTCTTGGAGAGCTTGTTGGCCGACACCTTGTACAGGACCCCTCCAATGCAGCGGTAGCCTCTGTTCCGCCACCGAGGAGAGCCGGGCTGGGCCTTCCCACCCGCAGCAGCGGGGCGCAGGCGGTTCAGCACCAGAGACCTGTGGAGACAGGGAGACCCCGCTGTGGGTGGAAAGGGCACAGGTAGGGCACAGCCCCCCCTCCCCCCCGGCACATACACCCCTGGTACATCCCTTCCGTCAGGGCCTCTTGAGAAGGCTCCGCACAGAGGCTGGTGCTCCTCACCACTGCCCACCTGCCCCACCTGCCCCCAGATGCTGCCCCAGCACACACCACCCCAGCCTTTGGGACAGCGGATGCTCTGGCAGCAGCAGGCTCTACTGCCTGCCCCTCCGTCCACCATACGGGAGCCCAGCATCGAGTGGGAGGGGACAGCCTCACAGACTCCCACCCAGGCAAGCTGTCTGGGGTAAAGGCGAGGTGCCTTAGCATCACGGGCTGGAGGAGGCCTGGCACAGCCTTTGGGATTAGCTCAGTGGATAACCCAGGTGGTCATCTGCCCTCTGCCTCCCTCCAAATTCTCCTCCAGCAGGGTCCTGGGCCCTATCCTGCCAGACACCTGCACTCCCCCTCTTTGCCAGGAAGCCAAGGGCAGGGGGGTTGGGAGGAGGCCCCAGATGTCCATGCTCAGATGGCCCATGCAGACAGCACGGCTGCAGTGGGCAGTGGGTGTGCCCAGACAGCACCAACCGTGGGCGTGCAGCTGTCCTGGCTGACCCCCTCCCCACAGCTGGCACACGGGCAGGCTGCCACTGCAGTGAGGCAACAAGGCCGTCCCACTCGGGTGCCTGGCGTGGAGACCAGCCAGCTTCATGACTCTAGAGGGGCGTGAGGCCTTCCCCTCAGGACGTATTTCAGCGATAATTTGCTTATGCAAATTGACCCTAATTCCATATTAGTTCAGACTTGCTCATAATGTTATTACTACCGAGTGTACACGCTGCACCCCACCGGCAAACCTGGGCCTGTGCGTGCTGGGGCCTCTAAGCAGCGGGAGGGGCAGGGCGTGATGAGAGCAGTCCTCACCAAAGCCACCACCGCTAGTGGGACCCGGAGGGGACCTGGCCGAAGCAGGAGGGTGGTCCGGTCCAGTGCAAGTGTCACGCACCTAACCTTCTGGGCTCTCTGACTGTCCTCATGTCGCAGGCCTGATGAGAGCACAGACACCTCCAAATCCCCATCTGGGGCAGTAGCAGACCCTTTCCCGGGCACCCAGGGATGGGGAGGAGTGCCCCCATACACGATCTGATGAGTGCAGGAGAGACAGGACAGGCCTCGGGGCACCTGGGCACACAGGCTGGTGCTGCAGCACACCCCCAGTGACAGACTCACCCAGCAATGAGGTACTGGAGGTGGAGCAGCCCTGCTCTTGGGCGCAGCTGCCACCCCGACCCCGTGGCCCCATGGCCCCCTGGGCCTTGGTCTCTCTGCAAGTTGGGGGTGATGGCTGCCAGCCCAAAGCCTCTGAGGGCATGTTAGACAAACACTGCGCAAGTGAGCTGGGCACTGGGGAGGCCCAAAGCTGCAGTGTAAGGACAAAGTCCAGGCAGAGACAGACACCGCAGCTGTACGGCACTTAACCCAGCTTCCCTTAATTAAAATTCAAGTTCACAAACACCAATCTTGGGGAAAAGTCCTGCCAAGGGACCTCCGGCTGGCCTAACTCGTGTTGTCCATGCCCGACAGGCTCCAGCTGTCCCCACATAGGGCATGTCTCGGCAGGAAGAGGTGAGGTGGGGTGGGTGGGCGTCCCCTGGGGGAGGCGGACAGGCTTTCAGATTTTCTCAGACCCTGGGACCCCAGCTTTGCCCACCTAGGTCCCAGAGTATCTGCGTGTCTGGTGAGTACCTGCCTCAGCCCCTTGGCTCGCTCAGAGGCCAGGCCAAGGTACGAGGAGGATGAGGCCAGGCAGGGTCATCATCTGTGCCAGCCCCCGCTGCAAACCCTGTGGTGAGCCCTGGGGGCTCAGCAGGGGCTCTGGAGCCGCTGCACGAGCTGTGGTCACTGTCCACAGGGCAGGGCTTGGCCAACTGAGAGCTGAGCCTAGGGCCAGGGGCCGCCAGAGCTCGCTTAGCCAGAGGGCAACAGGCCCCCTACAGCCCCGGCCCCCAGCCCCATGTGTCCAGAGCCCTCGGGGGTCTCACCACCGACGAGGCAGCTGCTCCTTCATATGCCACACGGGCCAGGGGCGGCACCGGGAAGCCTCCACTCCAGCAGCCCTGGAGGCTGAGCGCAGCGGCAGCAAGCCCAGCCCGTGCACACAACACATGCATCTGTCAGGGTCAGACTCCAGACCTCCCGGCAGGCCCCGCAGCCAGAGGATGCAGCAGCCGCTTACAGGAACAAGGACACCACTCTTAGCTGCTTCTGCCCTTGGGGCACGGACCCTCCTCTCCTGGGCCCCTACCCACCCCCTATGTGCACCAGAGGACGCCACAGAGCATGAGGACAGGCCTGTACCCCACCTAGCCACCTGGGCACAGCATCTCAGGACCCCACATGCCCCAGAAACCTAGCCCTTCAAGGGGTGAGGAAGCTCACCCGTGGGCATGTGCCCCTGGCTGAGGCCAGACAGGGACCTGTGGAGACGGAGGCTGGCAGGACCTTGGTTCAGAAGGAACTAGAAGCTTCAGGACAGATTATGTTCCGGCCCCAAGGGTGGTCCCATCCAGGCCCACCCCACAGCTCTGACATAGAGGAGCCTCAGTCTGGGGCTGGTAATAGCTCACCCCAAAGAACGGGCTCCAGGGACGCCCTCCTGACTCCCAGACCAGGGACTGGGGCCACACGTCGCCGACGCCCACCTCTGGAGAAGTACCCTTCATGATTTGTTTTGGCTAAAAGGCTTATCTCAGGTGACACTTCTCTCCCGGACATTGTTGATTATTCCCACAGTTATTTTTATGGATGAATGTGACTAATAGATCTGTCTCCTACTCCCACCAAAAACCATGCCCCTGGGTCTTAAGGCAATTACAGGATGATCGCAGACTACAGGGGGCGGCGGGGGGAGGCCTAGCAGCTCTTCCGTTCTGTCCTGGCCCAGTGTTTACGGTCTATGCACATGCACCTACCCGAGGGACCCCGGGAACAGCCGCGGGGCCTGCAGCCTCCAGGGGCACAGCCAGGAGCCCAGTGGAGCCGCGGGGGCTACTCAGAGGACGTGGATGCACCCACGGAACTGGGGGGCGGGCGCTGGCCAGGACTGCAGAGGGGCAGACCTGCCCACGGCAAATGAGCCCCGCCTGCAGCCACGCAGACCACCTCTGCCCTTCCCTCACCCCTGCCAGGCCGGCTCGCTGACTCGGGACCTGGGGCCAGGCGGGCGCCGAGCGGGCCGGGGGCTGCCTTGTAGCTTTTCATTGCCGTGGGTGTCACAGCACTCCGGTAAATTGTTACCCTAATGGGGAGGACAGGCTTTGGAAACCAACTGTATTGAGAAGAGGGGATAAAATTAATGAGATAATAGCCGGGCCAAGGACCCGGAGAACGCTCCTGCCCTCGCCGCGAGGGCCCTGTAATTCCTTTTCTACAACAGGAGCCTCAGATCTAAAGGCTTCTCCCATCCGTCCGGCAGGCCCACGCCGCCAGGAAATTTCATTAACGCTGGAAAATAGGAAAGGTATTAAGCGTGGATAATGAAGGCCAGGGAGGGAACCGTGCCTTAAGATAGTCCTCTTTCTCGCCTTTGTAATGGGAGGCATGAACTTTCCCTTCAAATCCATTTCTAATCCATTTGAAATACTACAGCAAATTATCTTTCCTTCAGCCCGAAAGCGGCCAGCCAATTTACTCCGAATAGAAGTGACAATGCCCCAGGATTTATCACCATAACCTTGACTACACCAGGGTGAGGGCTGGGCCCCCTCACCCCCCCGGGGGGCACGAGGAACGGGTGGGGGGAGATAACATTTTAAATGAATAGCAGAGGTAACGGGGAGACAGACACACACACCACAAAAGTCGGTTTAAGAAGAAAAGCCATCCACGTGGCCAGGGCCCGGGCGGCAGCCGGCAAGTCCGGCCCGTGGCCGTGAGGTGCTGCGGGTGCCAGGCAAGGGCGCCCAGGAGGGCGGGACGGCGTCGGGGTCTGGGCGAGTCGGGTGGGCACGGCGCGGGCCTGCTCACCCGGCGAGCCGGGGCCCCGAGGGCCGACCCGCGCCCCCACGCGCCTTCCTCCGCGGCAGGGTGAGCGGGCCCCGAGGCGCCCGGGCTCCACCGCTCCCAAACCCAGCGGCACCGGCGGCACCAGCGGCACCGGCAGCACCGGCGCCCCACCCAGCCTGGGAGCGGGACCCGCCGATCAGCAGCCCCTCCCGACACCCCACAGCAGGTGCCGCGCTCTGCTCCCCGGACCCGGGGCTGAGGCCAGCCAGCCCCCTGGGCCACCTCGGGTCAACCCCGGGGAGAGGTTCGCTCCTGGCCAAGGGCACACGCGGGTGCAAGTGGGCGGGGGGCAAGGGAGGTGGCCCCAGTCCCTGGGGGGCCCTGAGTAGGGGAGTCCCAAACTGGAAGCTGGCCTGGATGCCCAGGCCTCCTCACAGGCGTCGGCGATGGCACCTCTCCACAAACCGCGCTCAGGCCGCCCTGCACAGCAGCCCCCACTAGCTCGTCCTGAGGACACAGCACAGGGTACCCGGTCCCAAGGCTCCCATCACAGGCCACGTGGACCTGGAGAGGCCGGGACAGACCTACAGGCAGGACCAGCAGGACCCGGTGGCCACAGTGAACCATCAGGCATACAGGTGGTCTGCGGGGGGTCCCTCCCAGCCCCTCCTGGACGGCTCCTGGACCCTGCATGTCCACACTGTCTGCTCCCCGTGTTCCACACAGACCCCTCCCGTCCCCTCCCCTCCCTGGGGACCCCCACCCAGCCAGCGACTGCAGTCACCGACGGAACCTACCACACCTAAGCTCTCGCTCCCAAGGCAGGCTGGGGGCCCACCCTGCTTCACAGCTCCCTGGAGAGGGGTCTGCACCTCCCTGTCCCACTGGCTGATTTGAAAACAGCACGTGGGATCCAGTTCTGTCCACATTCCACTCGCACTCTGCAGCAGCCCCCACACCCCTCGAGGGGAGGTCTGCGAGGAGACCCCGCAGGCTGGGGCCACTGTCCCCACGCGCCCTCCAGCGGCCAGGACACCAGCACCACACTGGACAGCTCTGCTTCCCAGGAAGTGCTGTGGTGCCTCCTTGCAGGGGCCTCTGCACGTGCAGACCCTATGCCTACTATGGGGGTCATCCCGAGACTAGGCTCAGACGTCAGGTCCTCAGGACGCCTTCCCCTATGCCCGCCCCCCGCAGCTCTCTGTCACAGGCCCCCAGCCCTGGCACAGGGCACTAAGGCACCCTGGAGCAGCTGGGGCAGTTTACTGCAGTGCCCCTGACCCAAGGCCATGCTGGTGTATGGGGGCTCTGTTGGCCTGAGCCGAGTGCTGCATGGGGTCCTCTTGGGGCTCACGTCAGGTGAGAGACACAGAGAGGACACATGTGCCAGGGCAGGCAGAAGGGGCAGGAGGGGCTCCCGGGAACAGAGCGGCCTGAACACACTACTGGAGGACGCACATGGAGCCTGGACCCCTGGAAAGACCCTGGGGTGTGAACGCAGTGGGTGGCTGGACCGAAGCTGGGAGGCTGCGGCCACTGTCCAGGGCTGCGGGGGCACAGGTTGTGGGTGACAAGACCCAAGGCCGCGGGTGCAGTTGCTAGCAGGGGGGCTCGGCCGGGCTCCTGGCCAGAGCTTGACCTCCAACCCCCATTGGCTGGGCAGGGTCAGTGTGTGGCCAAGGACCCAGCAGCCTCTACGTCAGGCCATGCAAGCCGTGGTGACCGTGCAGGAGGTGGGCAGGCTGGCTGGGGAGCAAAGAAAACAACCGGGGAAGCATTTTTCAGGAAATGGAGCACGGTTCTGCGAAGCTTCGAGGCGAGCGGGGAGTGCGCCGTCAGCAGAAGCGGAGTGCCCGGGGGAGGCGGCTCTGCACAGCGAATCCCAAGTAGGTCAGGCTCAGCCGCCACCGTGACAGGCTGCAAAGTGCTTAAGTGGGCTTTCCACGGAAACGCTGACGGGCGCCACCTCAGCTCAGCTCGGAGGCCGTGGGTGTGCACCCTCATGTGCTGCCGGGGGTCAGCCCGCAGCCCGTGCCCGGTGCAGGGGCAGGGGCCTGGCGACGCGGGGTGGTCTGCAGGGAGGGGGGCCCACGCAGGACCAGCAGGGTGGGAAGGGAGAGGACAGCCAAAGTGCAGGCCTAATAGAAGAGTCTCAGAAACAGGGCTCAGTGGCCGGGGACCCCACACGAGGCACAGGCCTCAGGACGACCAGGGCCACCTGCTCTCCTAAGACCCTCCTCTACCCCCACAACTGGCTCCTCCAGGTGTGGCCCACAGCCAGCTCCAGGGGACCGCCCCCCCGCTCCTGCTGAGTCAGGGCTGGGGTTCACGCCCGGCTGCGGCCGTCACCCTGCAGCTGGCTATACATATTGACCTCCCCACCTGGACTCGGGCCACCTTGGTGCAGGGGCGAGTTGATTGCTCAGCCTCCTGGGCACATCTCACAGGAGACTATGGGCCTGGGTGGGAGCTGAGGCCTCAGGGGCTGGGTGACTTGGGGGTGGGCTTGCCACTGGGCCAGGACATGCCCACAGTGGAGGCCAAGCACCTAATAGTGGCCCTGGAGGGTGGGTGGGGGTGGGGTCTGACCTGGAGGGCCACCCGAAGAAGGCTTCAGTACTGAGGCTGCCACTCCATCCTGAGGGACCCCCGCCCCTCCATCCCATGGCTCCCCAGGAACGAGCAGAAGTGATTCAGGACGTCCCTGGCCAGCCAGCACGCTGGCGGGCAACACTAATTGTGCTGTGCCCCCATTACAAATGCCGCGGCTCCATTATGAGGGGCTGGGACTGTTTTATGTGCTCACATCTATTCAATTGGTATTTCGATCAATGGATGCATTACAAGCTTTCCCTTTAAGAGCCTAATAAACAACAAGATGGAAAGTAAAATTCTCCATAAAATGACACTTTTAAAAATCCATTTCAGCTGCAGCTACTGGTGTTCTGTACGTTAGCTGCAAACACCATGTATTACTGGGCCTCAGCGGCCCCACGGTGCAGGGTTCAGCTGTCGGGGCGGAGGGCAGGCTCCTGGGCTGGGCCGCTCGGGACAGGGCCCTCCATCCCCTGCACCTGGGCATCACCCTCCTGGCTGGGCTCTCAGCCTTGGCGCCAAGGCAGCTGCTGAGGGGCAGGGCTGGCCCCACCTCTGCTCCCTTGCCCACCCCCAATGTCTCTCCCTTCCACTCTCTCTTAGGACAGCACCCCCCTGTCCCCCTCATCCCTATTCACTGTGCACAGCGAGTCCCCACTGACCATTCCTCCAGCCCTGAAGTGGCCCTTGTCCCCACAACTGCATCTGGCACAGGCTGCATGTTAGGGACTAGGGACGAGCCCATGGAGGAGCAGAACTCAGCTCCTCCCACGACTCTCTGGGAAGACCTGGCAGGTCATGACCCCAGCTGGCTTCTGGCTCCTTGGTCGACAGTCTCCAAGGGAGCCCTGCATGAGCCGCCTGGCCCACCTTGTCCACCACCCTCCCGACAACAGCCCAGGAACAAAGTCACCCCCAGGGACATTCAAAACACGCTGAACCTCAACCCTCTCTCCACAGCCCCACCCCCCCAGCCTCCAGACCCCGAGCTCTGTACCTCTGAGCCCTGGAGACACTTCCCCAAGGCTCCCTCCTCAAAGCTGGACCTGCCAAGGTGGCCTCCACCTCCAGCCTGTGTCCCTGGTGAGAGCTGGGCTAGGCCTCCTCACCACCCCTGCTGCCTGTACACTGTCCACACAGCGACCCCTTTCCTGTGCCCTCCCTGTGGGGGCCCCTGAGACCTAGGCCAGAGGAGGCCCTTGCTGAGCCCTGGCAGCCAATGTCTGCCATCCTCCCCTCGGGACAGGTCTTCTCAAGGCCCCAGTGAGCAGCCCAGTGTCCCGGCCTCCTTCACAAGGCCTCCTCTTGCTTGCGTGGAGGCTCCTGCCCTCACACCTGTGCTCTCAACCAGGATGTCTACGGGGCCTGGCCCCTCCAGACACAGCCGCTCCACCCTCCCTCTCTGGTCCCCGGTGCCCGCTCCACTGTTCCAGGCAGGGGGCCCTAGCTGCCTCACCCCCTACCATCCAGCTCCATCACTCCCAGCACCACAGCCCCCTCCCGTGGCCACAGCACACCCTCCTCACCCCCAACTCTCACACGAGTTACGCCTGCCCCGCTGGAGACGCCCTAGGACACGCACGCTTGCCCAGTCATGAAGGGGCCCTAGCATCTGCAGAGTCGAGCTGAGGGACGCAGGAGGGCGGCTCACACCACAGGCATGTGACAAGGTGAAAATGTAACAAGAGCCACACAGAACGCATGAGTCCTGGCGCTCGTCATGCTAAGGAGATGACCAAGCAAGGGGATGGAAGAGCCAGGGGCCCCCACCCCGTCGCCACCTTGCAGGGTGGACCACACAGCACGTGTGGCCCGGCTCCCCCAGAAAGGGACTGGTGTCCGCAGTGAGCCACGCAGCTGGCACAGACAGCAGGAAAAGGCACGGGCTCAGCACTCAAAGGTCCCGAGAGTCCGAGGGTGAACAGCCCAGCTCGCGGTGGGAACCCGGCAGAGCCAGCACCCTTCCGGGACCGGGCAAGACCCGGCCGCAACATCCAAAGAACAGCAGCACCGACTCACCCTGACGGAAGCCCGTGGTCGGCGCACCCAGCGGCCGTGCAGAAGCCACGGGCCGGCAGGTCCCTGCGCAGCCGGGGGGAGAGAAAATAAAATGCAATTTGGCCGGTTTGGAGGCTGATCGGCTGGGGAAGGCTGAGAAACTGAGCCAACATTTCTAACGTTCACCTGGAAAAACAAATGTTCAGAAGCAATGAAGACAAGACAGGCCAGGGGTAAGGACCTGGGGTCCAGGAACAGCACTGTCTCCAGTCCCCTGGACACTAGCAGGGCGAGCACTCATGTCAATAAGCACGTCTCTGGGGCGCGTGGGCAGTGAGTTGGTCAAGCGTCCCACTGTTGGCTTCAGCTCAGGTGGTGATCTCAGGGTCGTGAGACACAGCCCCACATCAGGTTCCACGCCAGGCGTGGAGTCTGCTGGAGATTCTCCACCCCCCTGCCTGTCCCCACACCCTGCTCCCCTCTATAAAAAACAAAACAAACCACACTCCCGCAGCATGGTTACAGCCAGGGAGCAGCAGGTGCCGGTGAGGCCACGGGAGGCCAGAGCGCTCTCCTGCTGAGGACGTGCGTCTGAAGACAGTCACGGTGGGCGCCAGCCTCACTGCTGCGGTGCAGCACCCCCACCCTCCGATGGAGCAGGTCCACAGCAACGAGGGCTCCAAGTCAGTGGGCAACATGCCCAACAAGACAAGGGAGCGGCAAAGACTAGAAATACCCCCATCAATGTGTCATTTAGCACAGCGACTGAACTGCCCACACCTCGAGGGCAAAGTACAGGCTACTGCTACCCACAGTGACCCCCTTGGACCTGGGCAATCTCGGGGTCTCGGCCAGCTAGGGCTGCTGGACAGCACCCCAGACGCAGCCAGCACGGCTGCTTGCTGACAAGGCCTCTCCTTCCTGCCGAGCAGGTACCACCCCGTGCGTGTCCTCGCGAGGGGCTCCTTCTGTACGCCTGCAGAGAGAGCCCAGTGTCTCTTCCTCTGCTCCTAGTACTCCAACCCTATCAGATCAGGGCCCCATTCCAGAGACCTCATTTAACCTTGCTTACATCTGGGAAGGCCCCATCTCCACACACAGCCCCATGGGGGGCAGGGCGAACATTAGACCATTCGGTCTAACAAATGGTGAGCAAATGAGGTTAGACACCAAACGGGATCGACTGTACGATTCCATTCACTGCAGCTCAAGGACCCGAGGCTGAGCCGGTCTAGACCAACAAAGGCCAGAGCAGTGGTCATCTGCGCGATGAGGTGGGGTGCTGGGGGGCACCTGAGGGAGACTCGAGGGCGGGGCTGGATCTGCCTGAAACCCCCTGCCTGAGGGGGGGGATTGACAAAAGAAAAAATCCATGGAATGATCACTGAAGATACAAACCGTGATTGTTTTGCAAAGGGAAAATCAAAGGGGAAGATCTGTGCAGAAAGCCGGGTATGGGACGAGCACTTGTACTCAAGAAAGGTGACATTTGCAAATAATGGAAAAAGCCTTGAGACAACCAAATAACTATCAAACAAAATTAAATTTGAACTTTAATCTTATACCACATCCCCAAATAAATTCCAGGTAGATTAAAGTTTTAAATGCAAAACTCGAAACCTTAGCACTAGAAGAAAATGTAACTGAGCTCCTATAACCTTGGGGTGGGGAAGGCTGTTCTAAACAATCAATAGACTAAGTCTTAAAAGACTGACGGACTTGAGTGCGCAGAAAAGCAAAGAGGTCTGCTAAGAATCCTCATACACAAAACTGGAAGGCAAAATTCCACCTGAGAAACAATGGATCGTCTCTGATAAAACAAAGGGTGACACCCTGAATACTCAAGAGTCTTGTGAACTTGTAAGAAACAGGCCGAAGGCAAACGAACAGTAAACATAAAAAATGTTGAACTTGACAAAGAATATGAATAAAAATGAAATTAAAACTGGATAGCATTCTCCTCCACGAAGCTGTGGCAAAGTATTTGGCTGGGAGGGCTGCGGGGGTGACCGCTGGGCCCTGCCCCAACAGCCAGAACGGGGCTGAACAAAACGATGATGGAGAGGCACAACTTCAACTGCCAGGGCCCGAGGGTCCCACCGGGAGGTCAGGCTGTGTCTGCCTAGCTGGCGTGTCACCTCCTCCAAGAAGCCTTCCAGTCTGCAGAGCAGGGTGCAAAGGCCATGGGTAGCAGGGAGGAGGTGGCGGCTGATCTGGCACCAGCCCGCCGGGTCCACTCCCCGCGGACTCAGGGCGTAGACGCGCACCAGAGGCCTTGCCAGCACCAGGTGGCTCCCCAGGCAGGAGGCGGCGCTGGGGTGAGCGGGGCGGGTGGGGGGTGTGCGCAGGCCGGGCCGGGCCCTGGGGGTTGCTAGGGCTCCCGGCAGGCCCCGCCCACCGCAGGCTGGGGGGCGGGGCGTGGGCGGGGCGTGGGCGGGGCCCGGCCGACCTCCTCCCGCCTGCCCCGCCCCCCGCCCAGGGGCCCGCCTAGGGGACCCGCTCCGTAATTTATGCTCCCCCGCCTATGCTTTATGGCTTTCTTAATTCGGCTCCTGCTACTATTAATGTAGTTAATGCTGAGATTATATCTATTTTCTGGCGTCAGGCGGTGATTTATTCAGGCCATTTTTCCGGTGGAGGCTCCCACGCTGTTAAATCAAGTGCCTTGCCAATTAAGTGCTGACTTGGGAAGTGGACGCAATCTTAACAGACATCTAACCGCAAATTAAACCGGGGCTCCTCACTCCGGGCGGTGGGCGGGGCAGCCGGGGAAACCTTGCTGACTTGCAGGAAAGTCACAGGAGAGCCAGAGCTCTCCCTCCTCGGGTGGCGTGGGGCCCTGGGGCTGGGCCGGGCCGGGCCAGCAAGGGGGGGGGCTGCGGGAGGGCAGGCAGGGGTCGGCCGGCCTTCCCCAACCCAGGATGTAACACTGAAAACAAAGCACCTCTCAGACATCCCCACCATCCCCTGGCTGCCCCGCAGCCTCAGAATGGACAGCCCGCAGCCGGCAGGCAGCTCCCACCCGGGCGGAGCCCATGAGGGTGAGCCAAGGCCCCAGGGAGGAGAGCCGGTGGCGGCGGGGCTCACCCAGCCATCCCTGGGGCCGCGCACCACCCTCGGGAGGGGTGGGGAGGTGGGTACAGAGGAAGGTAGGCAGCCCGAGGACCAGGACCAGGCAGGGAAGGACACCTGCACCAAGGCCCAGCACCTCTGGAACCGCCCAGAGAACCTGCAGCTGACACAGGGCAGGGCGCATGCTGGAGGAGGCAGCCAGGGGCCCTTCCGGCATGGTCCTCAGCAGCTGGGCGGCTCCCCAACCCTGGAGTAACGTCTCCTGCACCCGCCTTCAGAGGCCCTGGCCCAGCCTGAGAGGAGAATCATGTTTCGGGGTAAGAGCAGCCTAAAGGGTTGATATATGCAAAGAGTTAAATATGATATTGATTATCTGAGCGATGCTTTACTACTCCCTCTAAAACCAGGATAAAAGTGGTATTTAAAACGCTGTTTGATTGTGTAAGGCACCCAGGTACTACTGGGCGACAAGGACATTTTATTTCTTCCTGTCAGAGGCAATATTTTCAGCTTCCTCTGCTCCTCATCTCCAGGGACATCTGGGGTCACCAGTGCTGGCACAGGAGGGCCCACAGTGCTGGCCAGCTGTGGCCAGGGGGCCCAGGCACAACCTGAGGGCAATCTCCCCAGAGTTCGACAGGGAGAAACTCTATTTTTTTAAAGATTTATTTATTTATTTATTTATTCATGAGAGACGCACAGAGAGAGGCAGAGACACAGGCAGAGGGAGAAGCAGGCTCCATGCAGGGAGCCCCATGTGGGACTCGATCCCAGGACCCTGGGGTCACGCCCTGAGCGAAAGGCAGACGCTCCACCACTGAGCCACCCAGGTGCTCCCTCCACAGGGAGAAACTTAAGACCTTCTGAGGCTTCCTTCACAATAGTCCTGCTAGATCTAGAAGAAGCTTCCCTCTGGCAAACCAAAGGGACACACGTGCTCTCTCTCACTTTGTCATGAAACACCTACCCCTGGCCGATGGATCTCTTCCTCCGTGAGCCACTGGCCCACAGGAGGCCGCACCATGGCTTGTGGTTTAGCCGTGGCAGTGGCAGCTCTTACAAGGTCCTGTCCCCCTTGGGATTTGCCCCCAAGGATGAGGCCTGGGCGAGGCACCTGCCTGCCTGGCCCCTTTCCCACTGCTTCCCCCAACGGGCTGGCCTGAAAGCTGCCTGGCAGGCCTCAGCCACTCAATCCAACTCCCAAAGGACAAAGAAGTGTCTGTACGTCACATGGATCAAGACACAGCGCGCTACGGCAGGCGAGACAGGCTGGCCCAGGCAAGGGGACACAAGCTTGCCAGCATGGCCGTCCAGGGGCAGATGGCCCAAGGCCCATGCATGTCAGGACGGGAGGTGGCTGGGGAAGCAGGATGGCTGCCAGAGGGGGCTGGAACCTGCCCTGGGCCACTGCTGAGGCCTGTGTGCACACAGGCCCTAGAGCCCCGGATACCCGCTTCTCCTGGCTTCCCAGTGAAGGAGGGAACCCTGTTCCTGGAACCCGCGGCATGCCCGAGGAGCCAGCATGCGGGGGCTCCACACACGGCGGCTCCACTCACGGACAAAGAGTGCCAGGCAACAGGAGCAGGACAGGAGGACACACGTGTCTGTGCAGAGCCAGGGACAGAGAGCAGAAACGAGAAACCCAGACATATGGCGGCGGTGACAGAAGCAGCAAGGCACAGACCAAGGACGGGGCAGCCAAAGGCTCGAAGGTCAGAGACACAGTCACAGACGCGAGCCCCACAAGGCCAGGGGGCTGGCCGGTGACAGAGACTGTCCCAGAGGGGATGCACGGCACAGCATGGTGGCCTTCCCAGGGGCCCCAGCCAAGGGCCCGATGGCCGTAGGGGCTCCTCGCCTCACTCCTGACCCCCTCACTGCCCTCCATCATTACACGGGGCCGTCCCAGACGTGTCCACACAGGCGGGGACAGGGACCGAAGGTGTGAACAGACCCCGGACCCAGAGGGACTAGCTGGCCTGTTGCTGGGGTCCCGAGGGCCTGATGCCAGAGGGGCTCTGGGAGAGGCTTCAATGTGCCACCTGACACTGGGCAGGTGTTTGACCGTGAACACAGACCGCAGGGAGGCAGCAGGGCCCCTCTCGGCCAGTGTAGCAGCCAGACCCTGGCACGCAGGGGCCTCTCCTCACTCCACAGGGTCCTGCATCCCAGGCCCAGCTCTGCCAGTGAAGGGCTGGGCGCTACCACCTGGAAAAGGTCCCTATCTTCCGGATGAGGTTCCAGTGACAGCAGGTGTCTCTGACCGTGTCCTGGCCTCAGCACCCATCAGGACCGACGAGGCCGCGGCGAGGTTGGTCCTCCTCCCTTCTCTTCCACTGAGGGGGTGAGGGGTCAGGGTCCCGCATTCCCACCAAGCCCCGGCCCCTCCCCACACTCTGCCAAGGAGCACGGGCAGGTGTTCGGGCCTCAGGAGGACCCGCTCAGCCCTGCTGCCACGGGGCTGCTGACAGCTGAAAGGCCCGTTTGCTTCAAACAGACACAGAAATAAATAAATAAGGCAGACGCGCTTTGAACCGACTTCCAAATTAAGAGTTGCATCCTTGCTGTCAGGCCCCCGCCAGCAGTTTCTGTGGCACCTCCCGAGCAGAAACGCACCTCAGCCCATTTATTAGAATGATGAAGGCAAAGGGACCTACAATTGCACTCCTTCCTTAATGAGCAGCCGAAGGGATCGGTAAGCATAATTTCAGAGGCCAGTAATATTTTATATAATCGCCGAGTGGTTTAAATTGAAAACCCCCAACTGAATCAATATTTACTGCATTGAAACGAAATGAATAGTAATAAGTCACTAAGCTCCCTGTCCTGTTTCATAAAATAAAAAATTATAAAAATGAGCACAGGCGCAGGGAGGCCATCACATTAACTTTTACGGCACTTGGGGAGCCGTAACCGCCTGTTCTCATAAAATAAAATTCTAAAAAACCTGCCAGAGGAGACCTGCTTCAGCACTGCACGGGGAAGCGGGCGGGCCCCGGGTCACCCCCACGGGCTCTCTCCCAGGACCTGCCCAGGGCCCAGCAGCTCGGAGGCCCAGAGCCTCGGCACCAAGTCAGCGCCTGCCCTCTCTGCCACCCCCAGGCCCAACTTCCTACTCTCACCTCTTCACCTAGCGAGGGGACAGGACAGGTGCTGGCCGATGGGTGCTCCCCACGTCCAGAGGAAAAGCTGTTCTCTGGCCAGGCCAGGGCCCCGGGCCAGCGAGGGACATGAGTGAGTGAAGGCGGAGGATGGGTCCAGCCGCTGTGCCCTGTCAGAAAGCCCCAAACAGGAGCCTGAACCCCCCCAGACAGGACCACGGTGGCCTAGAAAGGCCAGGCTTTCCCTCAGGAGCTCCAGGTTCCCCAGGGAGACCACGGCCTACAGGGTTCCCGGGGTCCTTCTGGGTCGGGGATGCAGCAATGCTGACAGAGGCCAGAGCCAAGGGAGAGCCCCCTGGGAGAGAGGGGTGTCCTTCACTCGGCACTCTGAACCAGGGGCAGGGCCATGAGCCCCCAGAGGGCCGGGGGCTCCCCTGCATCCCCCACCGGACTCCCAGGCAGTAAATAAGTTCCACACACTCCTGTGGCTCAAGAACAAAGGACAGACCAACTTAAGAATAGGCCAAGGAGCCCAAATGGCCTTAAGTCGGCCCCCGAGTGCGTGCTCCACCCCACAGGCAGTCAGGGAAACGAAGACGAAATCACGACGAGGTGCCGCCACAGGCAAAGTGTGAAAATCAGAGAAACCAGAACGCCAAGCGCCGTGATGGGGACAGAGGGGCATCTCTGCTCTGGGAAGTCAGACACGCACCTCTGGTGTCCCCGCAACCCCCTCCTGGGGACGCACCATGGAGAGGACGCTGGTCTCCAGGGGCCGAGCAGGAACAGTGAGCCGCCGTCCTCCACGATGATCCAAAGTGGAATAACTCACGCGTCCATCGAGGAGAGAGCTAATAAACGGTGTGGCAAACCACGGAAGCCACTCGGCAATAAAAAGTGAAGTGCTGGCGCAGGGGGGGGGGGCGCAGCTGCACGCATGTGACGCCCCAGATCAAGCCTGACAAATCCTCAGGGCAGACCCTCAGCACGGACATCCTGGCTATGGGCTGGCGACGGGGCGAGCGTGTGGGCACTCGGCGACAGAACGTCTCAAACAAGACCGAGGCTGAGCCACACACTTGGATCCAGCATGTCACTGGATGTAAACAAATGTGGGGCTCCAGCGAGTGCACACACCAAGGGTGAGGGACCAGGTGTCCCCCGACGGGGAGGAGCCACACCCCCGCGGGAAGGAAGCAGCGGCGCAGAACCGGAACCGACTGTATCAGCGAGCACGCCAGCTCTGCAATCCAGAGAGAGCCGTGTGTGCAAAGACTGCCTCAAGGGTGCCTGGAAGCAGAGATGCACAGCCCCAACCAGGACCCCCCCTCATGCACCCCCCGTCACCCCAGGGCCATGAGAGCCTCGGCTGTGGGGGACACGGTGCAGCCAAGAGCCGGGTTCTGTGGGCAGCAGGCTAGTTCCAAGCTAGGGACAGAGAGTTCCAGGCGAGCCTGGAAGCCACAGGGAGCCACGTGCAAAGGACCCAGGCCACCCAAAGGGGCTTCCACAGGCCGGGGGCGGCCCAAACTGAGAATCCAGATGAATCACAGTAACAGACTACAGGCTGTAGGATAAAATAAAACAGAAACACCTGGTCTCCACGCTGCCAGAAATAAGTCAAGGAATGTACAATGGTGGGGGATGGTGGGGGATGAGGGACAGTGGATCCTGGCAGGAGAGGGTCGGAAACCACGAAGGGTCTAGAAGGCGTGGGGGCAGCCCAGCGAGGAACAGAACGCCCCGCGCAGGGTGGACAGGCCTCTCCGGCCAGACGCCAGGCCCACGGGCCGCAGGGAGGGGCCGCCCGCGCTCCCACGGCAGCCCCGCTACCGGCCGACTGAGTCTCCTGGCGCGCGCAGGCCTCCTGGCCCACGGACGCTGCACGAAGCGCCTGGCCCCCGTTCTCCAAAACTCAGGGTCGGCAAAGTCGTAGCAAGGCTGAGGGCCGGCTCCAGGCTCCAGGCCTCCGAACAGACGCAGAGCCCAGATGCCAAGGGGGTGCACAGCCAGCTCCGCCTCCAGGCAGCACTCCCTGGTCTCCCTGGGAGACCACACGCAGCGGCCGGTCAGGGGGCACCGAGTCTCCAATTTCCACACAAATGGTTGTACAGGAATAGATGGGGAGAAAATGATACAGCACAGAGGCAAAGTACAAGCAGCCAGAGAACTCAGGCGAAGAATTCAGTTTTTTGAACTTTCCCATAAGTACAAACGGGTATCGGGATGAACTTAAAGGCAAGACACCCCACGACCGTCTGCCAGGCCGGCCAGGGACAGATGTGGTATCGTGGTCTGCAAGGTCCTGCGTGGCCGGACGCCCTGCGGAGGAAGCTGGGCCAGGGTCACTCACCACCTGCCCAGCACTGCCGAGCCAAGGCTCCCCAATGGGCTCCGGGGTATCGCGCATCGCCCAGGCTAGTCCAGCCTCTGCACTTGAACCTGCTCGCCCCACCCCTCCGGCTTCGCGCTGTGCATGCCATTTCCTCTGCCAGGAGACCCCACCATGCGCGGCCACCTCCCCATTCACCAGCGCCAGGCCTGGGCGAGATCCACAGCTAGAGAGGCCCGGCTGGGCACAGCTCCCAGGCCTGCTGCCCGGGGACAGGTGAGCAGCTGCCTCCTCGGGGTCTGTCCCCTCCTGAGCCACAGCTTCCACACAGGCATCCTCCACATACCTCAGGCTGTGGCCAGAGAAGGGAAAGGGCAGGTAGGAGCCACCAGTGCCACCACCTGGGGGCCTCCCCGTCCTGCCAGGGACTGACCTGCACTTCAGCAGCCCAGAACAGGGAGAGATGGCTCAAGGACCACCCAGTGAAGAGCCACGACCACACCACCCCCGAATTCGAGCCAGGGTCAAAGGCCATCTCCCACAGCATGCAGGGCCTAGAAGTCCCCGTCAGTGTGGTCAGGAGCCCCCTGCACTGAGTGTCACTGTGTCATCAGAGCTCATGACCTGGATGTCAACAACCAAACTGCATGGTCCACACCAGGTGGGTGGCTCCCCTCTTTCCCTACTGCCCTCAGAGGGGACACGGAGGTGAGCCACAGGGGCCGGGAGGCTAGTGTGGCTCAGGTCACCCCGCCAGCCCCGGCCCCAGGCACCCCCCGTGGCCCCTGGCAGTAGCTCCTCACCTCACACAGGTCTGGCCATCCCAGTCAGTTCTAGAAACCCTAAGTGTGGATGGCGATGCCCCCACCCGGTCCTCCGTAGCTGGAGAGGGTCAGGGGCCCGGTCCCCACTGAGCAGAAGAGCGGGCAGCAGGCTTTCCCCAGGGCCCACAGGACAGGCCATTCCTGAGGGTCGTCCATGCAGGCACATACCACCACCGACTCCAGCAAGGAAAGCCCCGTGGGGGGCAGAGAGCAGTCCCCGCAGCGCACATCGGGCACTCCTCCCGACCCCTCTCGCCCTACGGAGATAGCGCCCTCTCTTCCATGGGCATACCCAGGCTGATGGAGCCCCACATGCATCCAAGCCAGGCCTTCCCTGCGTCTGACAGAAAACCAGGACGGCCCGACTGCCTGCCACACGGAGCAGGCTGGGGCCAGAGTGGGTCTCCCACACCCAGACCCCAGTACCCGTGTGGAAGCAGCCAGACAGCTCTCTCAGCTCGAAGTGGACACGTCTGTCAGAACCAATTCAAGGGGATCCCTGGGTGGCTCAGCGGTTTGGCGCCTGCCTTTGGCCCAGGGTGCAATCCTGGAGTCCTGGATCGAGTCCCGCGTCGGGCTCCCTGCATGGAGTCTGCTTCTCCCTCTGCCTGTGTCTCCTGCCTCTCTCTCTCTCTCTCTCTCTCTCTCTCTCTCTCTCTCTCACGAATAAACATGAATAAATAGATAGATAGATAGAAAAATAAATAAATAAATAAAATCTAGTTCACTAAAAAAAAAGAACCAATTCAAAATCCTGCTGCATTGGCCATGGCCACTCAGCACGCTCACGGGCAGCGGGAGCCATGCCCGGCCTGGCACGCTTCTCAGGCTGTTGGTAAAGGCTGCGCCCGGCAGAGTCATCACGGGGCAGCTGGGGGCCTAGATGTAGCCGGGCACCGTGAAGGACTTCCTGGGCTCTGCATCAGAGGGAAGGCGGGGTGCAGGCAGGCACCCCCAGGAACATGCAGGCAGGTCAAGATCAAGGCTGGCCACTGCCCTGGGCCTAAACAGCAGTTACAGCCTGGGAAGGGGTTTGCCGGGAGGAAGGGTTGCAGCCCCTTGATGCACCCCTCCACCCCTGCCAGCCCAGCAGCAGGGCTCCAGGCCCCAACTTCAATACCACCTCTAGGTGGCCCCTTCCCTCTGAGCAAGACATTCCAGGCTCCTTCCCCAGGCTCCCTTGGAAGGCCCTGGAAACATGGCCACACAGACCACACCTGCCCCACCACTAGAGCGGCCTTCTCTGGGCATCCCTGAGCACCCATCCACCCTGGGTAGATCTCAGCACTTCCCAGCACTGAGCACCCCATGGACGTACATGCTTCACTCATCTGCTTGCCTCCTGCTGGGAGGAGAGCACTGTGGGCAGAGTGGGCACCTGGCACAGGTGGGGAAGCCCTGCCACCTAGCACCAGGCGCTCTCTAGCCCTGTAACAGGTCCTGACCTGGGCTGAGCAAGAGGGGCCCACGTGCACACCGCCAAGCGGGGCCCTCACCAGGCACAGAGCAGGGCCTGGGGTGCTGGCCATGAAATGCAGGGAGCACCCCCTTCCTGGGCGGGCTCACCCAGAGCTCCTCTCACTGCCGTAGGTCAGGAGGCTGTGGGAGCCCCAGTTCCACTAGCCTGGTCAGGGCAGGTCTGGGGAGGAGCAGGCATTCCAAGGACCAAATGTGCCCTCCAAAGTCCTCCTGGAACCTTAACCGCAGGGGCATGGTGTCTGGAGGTGGACCTTTGAGAAGTGCTCAGGGTTTGACGGTCAACAGGACGAGGCCCCCACAATGGGACCAGTGCCCTTACAAAAGGAGGAGAGACACCAGAGCACTGTGTGCGCCGAGGGAGGACACGGCGAGAAGGCTCCGTGCAGCCTGGACAGGAGCCCGCCATGCCAGCACCCTGACCTCACGGGTCCAGCTCCAGAACAGAGACAACACACGTCCGCTGCTTAGGTGGGCCAGGCTTCGGAGCTGTGCCATGACACCCCGAGAGCCGGGGCAGGCAGACAGGGGTGCTGAGGGGAGCACAGAGGACCCCACGGCCACCCTCAAGGGGATGCGGCCCATCCTCAGGCTGAATTCCTCTTTAATGAGACGTCACCACGGAGAAGCATTTCAGAGCCTTCAAAATCGCAGCCCAAACCTCGTCAAACCACCCGGAGATTACTTAAGATTTACCGCACAGACACAAAAATAAAATAAAATAAAGCACAGCAGCCCTGCGCGCAGCAGCCCCTGTGACAGCACCATTTGTAGTCGGGACAGAGCGGCCTCCAGACTCATCTGCTTAAGCACAGCGGCTCCTGTGTACTCCGCGCTTTCACGTCAAATGAATTTGGAAAGAGAAAAAAAGTGACAGGCAGTTTAGGGATATAAGTCACATTTCAGCTTCAGTTCAGATTAATGAACTTGCTGGAAACCGCCGAGGGCACAGGCAAATCCACAAATCTGAGAACAAAAACATTAAATCCTGGCTCAGTGTGAGCCTCAGCCCTACGATGCGCTCGTGGGACCCTCTGCGGCCCCCCAGGGCTGTGCTGGGTGGCAGTGGTACGGGGTCCCAGGGGCCCAGCCCAGCCCCCTGGGGGTCCCGAACCGATCCAGCCCACAGCCTCTGAGGCCAGCAAGTGCTGGCCCTGCATCCAGGTGGCCCGAGGCCAGGAGCCTGCTGGCCAGGGGGTGGTAGTTGGTACCACAGACACCCCCCCCACACACACACAGTTAAGTGTCCTTCCCAGGAGGAGCTTGCCGCCTCCAGGCATTCTAATGCCAGGTCCCTTGTGGCTCAGGATCGAGTGTGGCAAGCCCCCCACCACAATGAGGGGTGTCATCCCTCAGAACAGGGAGGGCAGGGGCTTGCCAAGGCCACTGGCCATTAGCTGTAGGGCCCTGCTCAGCACGCCTGGCTCCTCCGGGCCGAGAGCCTTGTCCCCTGGCCTTCCTGCCTGCCCAGGCCACAGCGCAGGCTACTCACCAGTGCTCCCCGGGCTCCCCAGGGATGCAGCAGCTCCACGCACACACGGCTTCCTCTCTGCAGTGAGTGTGTGCGGGAGGGTGGGATCCAGGGCCACCCCATGCCAGCGGGAGCACTCTTGGCCACTGGGTCACCTGCCTTACTTCCCATCTGTGTGTACCAGCCCCCAACACTGCCGACTGAAACTTCTAGGACTGTTGGGGCTTGCCTGCTGCTCCCCCTACGGGTGTTCCCCTCTGGGGTGGGTGCAGATCAGGAGGCCCAAGAAGAGCTCAGGGCCCCTGGGCTCAGGCTGGTTACCTGGCAGGAAGTCCTGCTTTCTCACCACTGCGGCCCTGATCCCTGGCGCCTGGGCCCAGCCACCAGCCCAATCCCTCCTTCTGCCCAGGGAAAAGCTAAAGAGCCTGCAGATGCACGGGGCAGAGATCAAGGCCACATCCAAGGCCAGTCAGTCAGAGCCTCCCTGGGGCCCGCTGACCACACACAGGCAGCCAACAGCTCTGATGCAGCTGAAGGTAGCAGGGAGGTGGGCACCAGACTGGCTGCTGGACCCCGAGACAGGCCCTTTCTGCTGCCTCGACAAGCCAGGCCCGGGTGTACGCAGCCAACAGTGAGGCCAGGCAGCTGGCAGGTGGCCACTCCTGAGGGTCCAGGTGACCTTGGGCAAAGGAAGCCCGGCCCACGGGCAGACACATTTCCCAGGACCCGAGCCACTCAGCCCTCAGCACCCACCACTGCAGGCCCACCAAGCCCAAGGCCTGGCTCCCCAAGAATCCAGGGCTCTGTGCTCAGGATACGTCCTGGATGCCTGTGGCAAAATGGTCAGGGCAGACAGAGACCCCAGTGAGAAAAGCCTCCACATGTGGCCTGTTACCGTGCAGCCATCCTGAGGGCGAACTCAGCCACACAGGCATGCCCGGGGAGGGCTCTAAGGCCAGGGCACCTGGGGACCTGCCCTGAGCCACAGCCACCATGCATAAGCCGGGACTACAGGACGTGAGCCGTCTGGCACCCACCATGGCCTGGGAGAGGCGGGCCTCTGGGCTCTGCATAGAGCCATCCTGGGCAGGGGCCCCCTAGCTGCTCCCACCCAGCAGAGTGACAATTGGCCCCTGGGCCGGGCCACCCAGGCAACCACAGCCCTCCCTGTGAGGCAGCTGGCCGGCCCCATCTCCACTAGGATGAGGAACTTGTGAGAAGCAGTGGCCATGCGGGGATGGCCTGTCCATTCTCAGCCTTGCCTACAGCACCCACAGCACCGGGCTGCCTCCCCTCACAGCCCACCCATCTACCTGACCCATACCTGCCCACGTGGCTCTCTCAGTTCCCACCTGCTCCTCACCTCCGAAACTGAGAAGGCATATTCCCTGTCCTGATGCCCCCTGGGCTGTTCTCCACCTTACGGCTTGACATTCTGACTGGTTACAAGGTGGCTACTGTTTAGGGGGCACCCTCAGCACCCCTCTTCCCCAGGAGCCCTCACCCCACAGGCCTGGCACCCGTTTCTGCTTGGTGGCCCCTGCAGGCCCAGCATGCTCAGAACTGGCCCAGCTGAACCCAAACCCAGGGGCTCCTTGGCACTCAGAGACAAAAGCTAACCCTAGCCCCTGCCACATGCCCAGGGAGAGGCAGGCCGGGCCGGGGCTGATGCAGGCTGGAATGCGGACTGCAGGAGGGGAGGCAGGAGCAAGAATCAATAAATCTGAACCTCATTCACGATGATCTGGGGCTCTTATTAAGTAAATTAATTTAAGTTAATTTAGCTCGATCATGACTCCCGATCACAGTGATTTAGTGAGGGGGAAATTGCATTAGGAAAGGCCATGCTCACTAGATAGGAGAACGGAAGAAAATTAGACCCACTTAGCACTGTGAATTAATATGGAAATAGCAGGTGTAAATTTAACCTTATCGAGAGAGTGAAAATTATCTTCATAAATTTGTAGAAATAGCCCCCAAGATACTTATAAATCTATTTAAAACAAAAATATTACAAAAAGTGCAGTAAAATTAATTTAAAATATACTTCCAGCTATTGCCTCCAGAAAAATCGGCAGCAGGGCCAAGTTTAGTGCAGCCTTGTGGTAAGGGAGGAGGGCAGTGGACGCTGCCGCCTGCCTGCGAGGGCTGGTCGCCCAGTACACCTGCCAGGGGCGGGAAGGAGGCACTTGCTTTCACGGCCCCGAGCCTGGCAGCCACTGTCGCAGGGGGCTCATGGTAGGCTAGCATCTGCCCAGGCCTCCAGGTCGTCCAGCCCCCGAGAGCACAACGATCCCTTGCCCCACAGCCTCCAGCCGAAGTTACATGCCCTAGAGCACCCACTGCAGCCAGATGGAAGCCTACGGGATGCAGGAGCTCCCCCAGGAAGGAGGGGGTACAGGACAGAGGGCGAGGGTCTTCCCACCTACCCGCCAGAGCTGTCACCCCTCCCCCACCTCATCAAAGGAAGGGGCCACACCTCACACTGGGTCTCTCCTGAGGCCCCAGGGCTGAGCAGGCTCATGAGTGAGACCCCCAACTTCTGTCCTCCAGTGCCCCTTGTCCCAGCTAGCCCTCTGACTTCTGGGCCTGGGGCACCCAGAAAAGAAGGGGGAACTGCCCCCACCCTGCAAGCTGCCAGCGTGGAGCACCTGTGTGGGGGCAGCACAGGGAGGGCCTCAGCCTCGTCTCCTGCCTCCAATAATCAGTATGTCAATGCAAAGGCGGGACCACGGCCTCCAGAGGGCTGCTCAGGGCCCAGACTCTGACCGCAAGTCCCTCCCTGTGGGACGCCCAGGCACAGCTCCCAGCGTGGCCGCAATGCCTAGACGAGGGCCTCCTACCTGGACAGGGAGAGCCGCCGTGCCCGCCAGGAGGGCAGGGCCAGAGGAAACTGGGGGGCGTTGAGAGGAGACACTGGGGTCTTCTTGACGATGCGGTAGCGGGTCTTGATCACTTTGCTGGTGGGAGGGGTCCGCAGGGTGTGCAGGCTGGATGCTGAAGAGAAAACCCACACAGAGGGGATCAGTGGAGGTCAGCAGCTCCCACTCCCGCCCCACGGTGCACACGTGGCCCCAGGGCACCCAGCAGCTCCCACTCCCGCCCCACGGTGCACACGTGGCCCCAGGGCACCCAGCAGCTCCCACTCCCGCCCCACAGTGCACACGTGGCCCCAGGGCACCCAGTGGCCCAGGGCTGCAGGAGAGCTGGGCCTAGGCCTGGAGCCCTGAGATGCAAGACATCAGGGACACGCAGTGACTCGGGCAGGGAAACGGGCCGCCCAGTCTCCCGGGAACAGCCGACGAGGGCAGCATCACGGGCTGGTGCCCCTCAGCAGGCGGGACCTAAGCGCCCAGCCTCAGGGCTGGCCCCACTGCCCAGAGCTTGCAGCGAGCAGCGAGGAGGGGACCGCGGGCAGGCCCGGGAGGCCAGGGGTGCAGAGTGCTCACCTCCCTCCCCGGGCACCGCCCCGCCACATGCTCATGCAGATTTATGTATTTAATCACCAGTTTTCATAACATCTTGCGGGGTGATGAACGCCACAGCTTTTCTTCTTCTGAATGCTTCATGCAATTAGCAGGGATCTGTTTTGCCCCAGTTCCCTTCCACTTGATAGCCGGCAATTTCTCCACAGCTTCGAGGAACGTACCTAATTGCCCGGCTCTCATAATATACAGCTCTAACTGCCCAGATAATTAAAGCGAACGGCGCGGGCCGCAGGCGCCGAAGCCTCTCCCGACCCACCCCCGGCCGGCAGCCTCCCAGGAAGCGCCCCTCTCGGACAGGCGCTCCTCCGTCCAACCTGCCTGCGCAGCAACCGGGAGCTCGGCTAGGGCCCCGGCAGCGGGTGCCTGCCTGCGGCTCCCAGTCCCAGAGACACGGCACCAGGAGCTGACCCAGACATCACGCCGGGAGGCACGGCCGGGCAGCCAGGTGGCAGGAGGGGAGCCAGGCGAGGCCCCCGGCACAAGGCACGTGGTGCATCAGCACCAGAGTGGGCCCATGACCCTTCGGATGAAGCCCGCCCGGAGTGCAGGATGGCCCAGGAGAGGGAGCAGGGCAGGAGCAGGGCAGGCACACGGCAGCACCAGACCCACAGACCCCACGCTAACTGCCCAGTGCCAGCCACTCCACTCCCGTGACAGCACAGACCTGAGAGCTCCGTGACCTCTACCTGCCCCCCAGGACCCCAAGGATGCACCCTCCCAGCACCCGCAAACTGGTCCAGACTGGGGTCCTCCCTGTTACCTGCCCACAGCAAGGAGCTGTTACAGGTCTATGGACAGCATCTAAAAATCATCTTCCACAGCCCTAGACCCAAGACACCTCTTGCCCACCACCAGGCCCCCGAATCAGCACCTTGGCCCACAAACCTCCTCTCCAGGCTTGCCCAGCCCCCCAGAACCCAGTGTACCGAAGCAAGGACAAGCCTACCCCATGGGCACCACTGCACCCACAGAGCTAGTAACTGGCTGGTAAGTGGCACTGTGCTTCCTTGTGCAGATGCCAAAAGAGCCCCTCCTCCAGGTGTCCCCCCACCATCCACCCACGAGGCAAGGCCAGGACACGGCAAGGTTCAGAGCCCTCCCAAGTGCCCCCAGACCAGAGCGCCTACCCCTGCTGTCAGACCAAGGGGGATGCATAGGCCCCTCACACCTGTCAGGGGGTGAACACGGGGCCTCGTGGCCCAAAGAGTGCTTTAGGGCAGGACACAGCTCTGGTCACCGACGTGCGGCAGGGACCCACAGCCGCAGGCTACCAACGGGGTCACAACAGGTGCAGGTGAGACCGGACCAGACACCCCCGCACAGGACAGGCCCCCTCCCCCACTTCTCTCTGGCTCTCCCTGTCTCCCCTTCATTCTCCCTCCCTCCACAAGCAGCAGCTCTGGGGAGTCAGGGAGAAAAAAGTAACTCAGCAAAAGCAAAGGGCGCCATGGCGTCACCAGGGACACCTGGTCTTGCTGAGCAACCAAAGTGAGCAGATCGTTCACTCTGGGCACCCCACACACACTTGGGATGCAGGGGGGAGCCCAGCATGCAGTGGGCATCGGTAGACAAATGTTTGCTGAATTGAATTTTCAAGGTCTTACAAGCAAAGATAGACCAAAGAAAATCAATAATACCTCGTTCCAACTAAGAGATTCCTTAGGTTGTCCCAGCCCCTAGCTACCCCCACCGCCTCCGACCACCGCGACCTCCCGGCTCTGCAGCCCCTGCACCTGAACGGCACCCCTGCCTGTAGCCCATGGCCCCTGCTCAAGGGCTGCCCCCACCCACCAGAGCCACACAGCCCTGGCTCTGCAGCCGGATCCCTGCTTGGGGCCACTGGGCCTCACCAGTCTCTTCCCCTTCCTCCTAAGCACACTCTGCTCCCCTCTTTGGAACGCACCACACTGCCACCTCCTCCAGGAAGCCCCCGGCCCCCATGCCCAAAGGCTCAGGCTCTGCGCTCAGGGTGACGGGCAGCACAATCTGTGACACGCCTCTGCACACTGCAGGCCTGTCCTCAAGTCAGGTTTTCACTAATCAGTGTCCGATCACCATAGTTTCTAGGAGAAGACAAAGGGACAGAGCAGACCTTCTCTTAAGAGGCCAATGGGTGTCAGTGCCCTCAGGGCGGCATCAGTTAGGCCCGCACCCCACCCCCCAGCAGCCAGCACCCTGCCCCCTGCAGGCCACTCCTGGTCAGGCGGTGTGGACACAGACAGCGGAAGTGCTCGTGACAGTGACCGCGCACAGAGCTGCCCGGGGCGTCCATGCACAGGGCACAGAGATGGGCCACGGGGATCACAACGCTGGGGTACAGGGAGCAAAGGCAGAGTGGCCAGCGCGGGCAGGCCGAGAGGCCCCGAGGCCCCGGCACGGCGCCTGGGAAGGCCGGCCCAGCAGCAGCCTGCCGTTCCTCCCGGCTGGCGGAGGGTTTGTGTAGATAATCATGTTATTTAGATAGGATGTGGGTTTAATTCCCTTCATTACAGACTCCCAGGGTTGTAATTTTTTTTCTCCGCATGATGTATTCCCTGTGGCACATTTCACTCAAATCAAACCCTCCGCGCCTTTATTGCCAACGAGGCCCGGGCGCCGCGTTATCAGGCCCACACACACAGCCCTCTCCGCCCTGCCGTGCAGAGGTCACTTCTAATGACTAATCGATCTCATTAGCTTTCCTAATTAAAAACTTTACTACCGCAATGGAAGACAAACTACAAAAAAACTGCTGGCATCATATTTGAGTGGGATATGAGCCCATCTATCAGCAGAGCCCGCGCGCCCGCAGCAGGCCCAGGGCCCGGCCCCCGTGTTCCCATGCCTGGGGGCCCTGCGCAGGGGGGGCAAGGGGGGGAGACGCCACCACCAGGGGCCCTCCTGGGCTCCAGGCACAGGTGCTGCAGGCATAAGCAGGCGTGCTGCCAGGGACGGGGGCCACCGAGGCCCAGAGAGCCGGGGACCCGTCCGGGGTGGAGCACAGGGCACGGCCCTCTGTGAGCCGGAGCATGCCAGCCCCTGGCCAGCCCCTCCCAGGGCCGCCGGGCACGGGGCGGATGGCAGAGAAGGGAGGGCTGGGGGCCGTCCAGGCTCATCTGCCGCAAACTCCGGGCCCAGCTCCCCAGCTCCCCAGACAAGCCACCCAGATGGCACAGCCCATCAGATGGAGGTCACGGCTCGCTCCCTCTGATGTAGTGCAGCGCAGGAGTTGAGATGGAGTTCAGATTTTTATGGAACTTCAAAGGGCAATAACTAGGTAGAAAATGAGTTGCTAATTTCACAATTGTTTAATGAATAAGAAGAAGATGAAGGCTTTGTGCTAAAGCCTTCCCCTCCTGAAGACGGGACCAGCAGGGGCGGCTGCGTCCGAAACAGGCCTGGCAAAGCCAGGGCCACGAGAGTGTTCCCTGCAGGCCCCAGCTGTCCATGTGTGCTCCCCCGGGACCCCGTGTCCCAGGCCCCATACCCTGTAGTCCCGTCCCCCAGCCTCTGGGCTTGCCTAGCAATGGGCCATGGATGGGGACACTGGAGCCTCCAGAAACAGTCCAGCTGAGCAACAGGCTGAGCGTACCCGAAGAAGGCAGCGGCTCAGTCCACAGCTGGGTTTCCCACCCCCCCTTCCAGAAGCCTCTTCCCTGAGCCTTCAAGGGCTAGGCAGCATGAGGAGGCAGCTGGGGTGCTGCGGGTAGAGGCACAGCCCAAGGGCATGCTGCCTCCAGCCCTTCCTCTCAACCAGGGGATGGGACAGCTGAGTGACCAGCACCTGAGCACAGAATTCACCAGAATCAGCCGCACAAGACACCCGTGCCAATGGCGCAGGACTGAATGGAGCCTGAACACAGACAATCCAATGTCCCTGGAAACCAAGCTATGCTCCTGAAAGAGGGGCCCCAGGCCCCTGTCCACTGCAGCGTGATGGGGGAGAGACCCCCTGGCTGAGGGTGGGGAGCCAGACTGTTGGGGGACCGTGCATGGAGGCCCTCTCCGGGGCCCGGCTCCCAGCGCACGCTGGCTGAGATCCCTGCCCTGTGCAAACTGCCGGCTGTGCTTCCCACCAACGGCGACGCTGACACCTGGGCACCTCCGAAGTGCCCACGCCCCTCACTGGCGGAAGACTGTTCTAAAACGCCATGTCGTGGCTCAGCATTTCAGAAGCCACACTGACTTCCGCTCTTCTCCCCCAGAAACCACTCCCCACTCCCAGTCGGCTCAGGTCACAGCTGGCCTGTGGTCAAGCCGTCGGCAGATAGTGCCCCCACCTGCTGCCCTCAGGCCGCCCACAGCCCTTCACTGGGATGGGCGCGGGGGCCCCTACCTGACCGGGGCCTGTGGGTGCCAAATACAAGCAACTAACACACCCCCAAACTCGCCCTTCCGCGGTCTGAAAGGTCTTTTCTTCCATGGCAGTCTTTGATGAGGTGCCAACTTCGGCCCGGCCCAGGATCTGGCCCTGGTGTCCTCAACCCTGGCATAAGGCAGATAAGAGCAGACAGTGCAGGCAAGGTGTCGGGCCATGGGAACCAGCCCGCTCCCCTCCTTGGCAAAGATGCGGGACAGCACCGGGCAGGGGCGCTGTTGGTGCGCCCCAGAGAGAGGGCAGGAGGCCACGGTGAGTGCCTGGGGACCCGTAAGCTGGTGGGGTAGGGGCACACCCACAGATCCCTCCCCTGCAAGGCCTCTTCCCTGGGCACTGTCCCTGAGCTCCCACAGCCTTCAGCGTGGGCCCGCACACAATCCTGTTCTCCAGTGACAGCGAGACTCTCAGATCCTAAGAGGCTGCTTACAGTTATGACTATACTGGATGGCGATCAGTGATGCAAAGAGGGGCACACCACGGCGGGACCCATGGGAAGCACCTCCCGGCAGGGACATCGCCAGCTCAGAAGGTGCAGAAGGGGCCTGAGTGGGCCCAAAGGGAGGGGACAGTGTGGCCACAGGCCCCAGACGATGAGAAGCAGGGCACAGCTCTAGGCAGGCAATGCTCTGGCTTCTCCCAGCAGAATTGGGGAGGTGGACTAGGGGGCTACAGGGAGCCTGGGGAGGAGCTGGCTGGCACAGGGTCTGGGCGTGCCCCACACTCCCTTCAGATTGGCAAAAGGCTCGCACCTGCGACCAGGGCCTCGCCGTGCTCCCAGACTCTGCAGGACCCCAGGGACAGTGACAGGGGCGGACTTGGGGCCAAGCTGGGCCAAGCAGGACAGGTGGGTCCAGACAGCAGGTGGGCAGCAAGGAGTCACCAGAACCTGAGCTGGGGAAGGGTCCCCAGAGAGCCAACGGGAGGACTGAACGCAGGCAGACTGCTGGCACCCGGCTCGAGATGAGTCACGTGGCCCTCCAGGCCCTAACCTTCCCACCCTGACAGGACGGCCAGCCCCTCGAGGGGCAGGCAGGCCCAGGGAGGCACAAGCCAGCCCAGAGCCCCCCAGTCTGTGCAGCAGGAGGTGCCATCGGGCCCTCGCTCCCCCTGGCCGCGGCTGGGTGGCCCGAGGGACACGAGGCCGTGTGCCAGAGCACGTGCAGGATCCCGGGGGAGGGGCTGTGCCAGCAGCTTCTCCCCAACAACGCTCCCCTGCACTCTTGGGGACATGGCCACAGACACCAAGCAGAAGAACAAGCACACACTCTGGAAAAGCCTTTAACAGGTAGTGCTATCCCCACATCTGAAATTCTGCCATGCATCCGAGCTGTCCGCAGAGCCTTGAGCCTGGCGGGACGCCCGTGCCCACTGCCAGGGCCACAGCCCACGTCGGCAGGACGTTCTCTGCGCTGGGGTGGGCAGGCGCTGCCAGCAGGAGCCCAGATGCCTGCACCTCCCGGCCGAGGGCCAGGACCCAGAGCACCCCCTGGAAGGCACGGCAGCCCGCGCAGCCACAGCGGGCGAGGCCTGGCCCGGGGGAGGGCTGGGAGCGGGCCCCACACCCTACTCCATCTCAGAGCAGTGAGGTGCGCCCGCCCTCTCCAGACACGGCCCCTCCACCAGGGCATTTCTGAAAATCAACTTCATCTGAGCTGTCCCCTTAGTGACCCTCATGGTCCTGGACACGGTGACAGCCGGGCTGCACTGGGGGTGGAAACGGCCTGAGCGTCCTCGGAGGGGCGGGCAGGCCCCAGAGGCCACCAGGAAAGACTCCATGGATGTGTGCCACTCGCAGGAGGCGGAAGAAAGGCCCTGTGGGGACCGGCTCTGGTCCTCAGGCGGCGGGGAGGGGTTCCCAGCAGCACCCTCCCACTCCGCGGCCCCTGAGGCTCAGGCCGGCTCCTCTCGGGAAGAGCTGCCAAGGGACAGCTGGCCTTGAGGCTGCCCCAGCAACGCTGCGCCCCACTCCCCGACCGCGGCTGCGCCACAGCGCCCACCCCGTTGCCCACGACCGCACCTTAGATGGCGTTTCCCGCTCACGGCCTGGCACCCAGTGCCCCGCAGACCCACCGGGGCTTTCACACCCTGGCCCCCGGCCCTTCCGCTCCGTGCTTAGCCAGGAGGGGTGCATCCGGTGGAGGGCTGGGGCTCCCAGCGTGCCCTGTCTGCACGCTGCTGGAGCTGGGCAGCCGGATCAGGGTCCGGCCCTGGGCCCTGGGGAGGACGCCCATAGCCCGGCTTCCACTGCTGCTGCTGAGGCGAGGGCTCAGCTACACCACCCGCCCCCCAGCTCGGGCCAAGCCGCAGGCTTCCGCCAGACACCGAGGGACACCCTGGCCATCCGTCCCCACTGGGCTGGACCGCCCCCTCCCTCCCTGGCCCCTGGCCCTACCGCAGGGCAAAGATCCAGCAAAGGGCCCCGGGCAACTGGGGGCCCGCTCCACCCCAGGATGCCTGCGGGGCTCCCCTTGCTCCCAGATGGCATCGAGGCCACATGCACAACCCCAGCCCGGGTCCCGTCCACACAGGCGTGGATACCACAGGGCAGGCAGGCTCCGGCGGCCAGAGGAGAGGAAGGAGCTCCGCTGCGTCACACCCGAGGCCCAGCCCCTCAGGCCTGTTGCCTCTTCAGCCCGCTGGGCAGCCCACCTTCCAGTACAAACAGCCCGTGCCCACACACGGCTCTCCGGCTGGCCTGGCCTGGGCCCCCCCGGCCCCGGATGTGCGGCCCGCTCCCGAGGAAGACGTGTGCTAAGGAGGCCAAGCACGCAGAGCAACTCCCGAGGGAAGCTCCCCGGAGGACTCAGCTGGGCGGGCAGCAGCCAGGGAAGGCGTCTGGCCCTGAGGGTCCAAGCCTTGTCCGGGTCCCCAGGAGGCCAGTGGACAGATGACAGCAGCACCCATGCCAGCCCCAGCACACGTCTCTCTCCCCCAGAGCTGAGGTGAACCAGCACCCTCAGGGCATGGGGGACACGGGGACGGCACCCACCCGGGAGCACGCTGAAGGCCTTCTCTGTCCCCGCAGGGGTCCCGGCCTACACACGGTCCTTTAGTGTACTCCCCACCTTGCCGGGGCCCAATGTCCAAGAGCAACCTACGTCGGGTTTAGTTCTCTCTAGTGATGATCTCGGCCTTGTGACTGAGCCAGGAGTTCAGGGCACTGAGCGCAGGGAGTAGGACACCTACATGCACAGCTTGCGAGAGCCGTCCACGGCGCTCTCAGTGCTGCCCGGGGCCTACCGGGTGGTGCCTGGGCCTCCCGCCCCCCAGGCCTGTGTCCACGCTGCTGTCATGGGGCAAGAATCACGGAGGCTCCTCCACCTGTCCCGGTCAGCGCCCCTGACCTCTTCCATCATCCTCGTCCCTCTGTCAGGCCAGGGGCAGGCGGCTCAGCCATGGTGCCTGCCACAGCACCCCACAAACGCACCCCCCTTGCCTGGACTCGGGGGTGCTCAGGGAACCTCCTCTGCCCGCCCACCCAGCGCAGGAGCTCAGAGAGCGCCCCCAGGCCCGCTCAGCACCCGCGGCACGCTGCTCCCAGAGCCGGCGCTGCCTCCCTGCCGCCTTCACCGCAGTCAGCGAGGGTCGCTGCACAGCCCGCAGGGCGCAGCGAGGGGATGCGGGAGATTAGTGCTGATGAGCACCACTTCCCACCCACCAAGCGTGAAGCCAGCTGCCTGCAGGTGGCCACACAGCCGGGAGGCGACGGGGACCCCATCGCGGCCTGTGCGGAAGCAGGGGGACGTACTTTCCACAGAGGCTCAGGCCCCGCCCTCCAGGCCCCTCTGCTGTTGGCAGGGGCTCCCTAGGCAGGGTTGGCCGTGGCACAGCCTCGTCAGAGGGGGCAGCCTCCGTCCCCCTCCCCGCCACAGGAACACACGATGCCCAGAGCACAGCAGGGCAGAGCGACAGGGCACGTCGGCCCCTCGGGCACAGATGCAGGAAGTGGCACAGGCTGGGTCAGGGCGGCTCCAGGCCACGGGGCCTTTGCCCAGGGTCCCACAGGAAGGAGAGAACAGGGCCCGACTCCTACGGACCCCAGCCAGGCACCCGCTGCCGGCAGGCACACGTCTCCACCCCTCGAAGACCTCCACCTGCCCTCTCTCACGTGCGCCGTTCGCACGGCGGGGCCCGGCGTCCACCGGCCCCGAGTGGCCCCAGCCCAGGCCCACAGGTGCAGGGAGCACACGGGTGACAGGGCCTGGCCCCCACCCGTGCGAACACCGCCGCAACATAACAAAGCCCCCGCCTTGTCAACAGTTATTCATGTGCTCGCGGGGGCCCGTCCGTTTCTCCAAATGAGGCGTGACAGCAGCCACGCAGAGGCCGCGTGCCCCGCCCCGCGCTCTCCCGGCAGGAGCTGCCAGGCACGGGGCTCTAACAAGCTTCAGTAGCGGGATGGCTGGAAACACAAGTATGAATTTTTATGAGTCTAATAAATCACTCCACTTTTCCTGTGTTTGATGGTTCCCAGCACTTGGAATGCTGGAAAAGCCCGGCTGCAAGGGGACGGTCGGGCCCTGTCCCAGCGGCGGCCACGGGCAAGGGGACGGGGCAGCTGGAGACCCTCCCAGGCACGCGGAATGGCCCCTGCTCTGCACCCCGAGGCCAGGGGAGGCCCAGGCTCCCACGGGCCCCTCGGCAGGCCCTCGGGGAGGCTCCGCCTGCCCCCTGCTCAGAGGCCGCCCACAGAGAGGCGCTGCCGGGACCCCTCGGGCAGCGCGCCCCAGCCCGAGCAGCACGGGGCGGCGTCAGGAGCCGTGCGGACCCCAGCACGCGCACCTCTGGGTCGGAACCTGCGGAAGGGGCTCTGACGGGCAGCAGGCGGCCCGGCCCCGGCGGTGTCCCACCTGTACCCCGCGGCCTGCGGGGGCCTGACCTGCCGTCTGCAGCACTGTCGCCTCTGGGCCGAGGCCCGGCTGCTGACAAACAGTTACCGATTATCAAATCACAGAGGCAGCCCGACAGGCCGTACGTCACCGAGCAGCCGGCGGCACCACAGCCTGAGAGCCCGGACAGCTCGCTGATGACAAACCACTGCTGTCAGCCGCCTGTCCCCCAGCGGGCCGCGCTCGCTGTTGTCCCACACTACCTGGTGTTTAATGACGACACTGTCAGCCCAAGACGCGGCGCCAACGCCGCCACGGACTGTCAGGGCCCTATTAGAGGAAAGATTGAGACCCTACTCTTCTTAAACTCACTCAAGCAACACAAGCCGCTAGTTCCTATAATTATTGTGCACAAGCCATCGATCGTGCCGACACCTGACCCGTCTGTACGAAATGGGAGTAGTTTGCTCCGTGACAGTCGCTATAGATTATAGGGGTGGGTCGTCCCTCCCCTTTTAACCACGGTGCTCCAAGAGGAGGGGGACGTGGGCACCTCTTACCACCCAGCCCGCCCACCGGCATGGGGTGCAAGAAGCCCCCACACCCCGGGGGGGGGCGGTCAGGAAGCGCCCCTCCCCCACACCGGGAAGCTCCAGGTGGCAATGTGGCCAGCAGCCCGGGGACTCCAGGCAAGGAGAGAGGATCGAGTGGGGCACCCCAAGTGAGGGTGGTGGCTCTGCACCACGGAGACGGCTCACCCGCCCTAGGACCCTCCTCCACAGAGGAGCACGGCTGGGGAGTGGTACCCACCCCGGCACGGACCCAGGCAGCTCCACGTTCCTCCGTCCCCGCAGCGCCCCATCTGACCTTGGCCAGAGCAGCGAGGACAGGACGTCCTGGCACTGGGTATCCCTTCACCTGTCCACCGTCACTCTCTCCAGCACTTTGATTCCACCTCCTGCATAGGACCAAGGGCAGGCCCCTCTGGGGCTCAGCAGGCCCCCAGGCTCCCAGGCCCCCATGTGGGGAGTGTGCAGATGCGTCAACACAAGCACCTCAGGGCTGCACACGAGGCGGCAAGCATACGCGCGTCAGGGAGCAGTAGCGCCCATCGGAGCTCAAGAACCCACGGTGCACGCTGGGTCCTGGGGCTCCGCTCCAGCCTCACGAAGGCAGAGTTCATGACCAGGGCCCCCCGTGCCCCTCCTCCCCTCGGCCCTCAGGGCCAGGACAGGCCTGCGCCCTCCTGTGCTCAGAGCCCAGCCCTGACCTCAGTGGCCCTGGGGACCCCTCAACCCTCCTGAGGCCAGCCCGTTGCTCCGGCTGCGTGTAGCCCCCAGGTCCAGCACCACGGAGCCCCCGGAGCCACTGGCCCGCTCACTGGATTCGCTTCGGCCCAGGAGAAGCGGGGCCAGTCACCCACAGCCAGACGCTGAGCCAGGCCAGCTCACCCCACAGCCCCTGCCTCTGCGGCCTGAGGTCCATGTACTAGCCACATGGATCGAGTGGTCAGGACAGGAGGGGCCCCCAGGACACACATCAGAAGGGGCAGTGGCAGTACCTGTAGCCCAGCCTAATGCCAGCCTGATGCTGGAGTTCTCCCTCCAGCCCACAGCAGGTCTCCCCACCTGGCCAGCCCAGTGCTGGTGGCCTGTCCTCTCTGTGACCCAGGTGGGACCAAGCACAGAGCTGGGGGCTGCCCGCCAGGACCCTTGTGCAGGTAAACACAGAGGTGGCCCCGACACGCTCCCCACGAGCCTCACTCAGCCTGGTTCCCTACACCTGCCCAGGGACAGGACTCAGAGCCAGCCCAGCAACAGAGGCCCTGGAGCAGACCCAGGTATCACCCCCAGGCCTCCTGCCTATGCCGTGGCTGGGGCCCACGTGCCCAGTGCAGCAGCCCAAGGCCACAGCCCTGCCAAGGTGGGACCAGGTGTCGGCCAACACCTAACCCCACACTGGGCCTGCTAGTGTGTGCTCTCTGCCCTCACACATCCCTCGCCAGGGATGCCAGTCCTCTGTCATCTGTGCACCCCCTTCTATTTCCGGGCCTGGCCACTCAGGGCCAGGAAGGCTCAGCCAGGCTGAGACCCCAAGAGACCTGAGGCTCTGGGGAGCCACTTGGGGGCTCCCAAGTCCCTCAGGGAGACTCTCACCAAGAGCACCAGGGCCAGCACTTGAGCTGGGCTGGGCCAGCCAAGGGGACAGAGCCTGGCCCACGAAACAGAGGCCCACCTACCCTGTCCTGGTGGCTGCTGCCCAGGGACATCAGTGAAGGGCCCACCACTCACAGACAAATAGACAAGCCCACTGTCTGAGCCGTGACACATGTGGAACAGGCCAGTTCCCTGTCCCAGGTGCAGGCTTGACACCGATGCTGGCTCAGGGGGCAGGCAGGGCGTGGACCACACCCTGTCCTCCCTGTGGGAGCGGACCGTGAGGCCGACAGCGAGGCAGTGGAGCGACACTGCCCACGGAATAGAGGGCTCACACGGCCCTGCCTCCTCCCTGCTGACACACTGTTCTCACAGGGATGGGAGCACACAGAAGGGAAGCTCCCCCGGGTGGGCAGTACGGCCCCACGGGTTACGACAGGCACTTGGCTTCGGCTGTCCCAGGGACCTGCAGCTTGTGACGGCCACCACGCAGCCTGCCTTCACCTGGGCGAGGCCTGGCCAGAGTCCCCGGGAGCTGGGCAGCTGCTGTGGCCCGTGGTCCCAGCTCCCAAGGTAGCCCACGGCCTCTTGCAAGGGCACAGCGCCCCGCTCACCACAGCCAGGCCTTCCCTGGGTCCCTGCCCACTGCTTCCTCCGAGTCAGGGCTGAAGAGGGATGCTTGCCAGGGAGCCTGGAAATAACCCCTCTATAAAAAGCAGCAGTCGTCACAGAAAACCATGTGTCTCCCTCACAAAACCCAGGACTCTCTCCTGGCGACCGCTGGTTTCCTACTGGGACACTGCCTTTCTGGTGGCCACAGGGTCGGGCTACGGCAGGAGCAGTGTGTGGGCCACGGGGAGGAGCGTCCAGACCCTGGATGGGCCCTGGCCTCCCTCACGCTGTGTGCCCCTTGGGAGTCGGTCGTGGCTGCCACAGGGCAGAGACAGCCTGCCGAGGCAGCGGGGACAGCAGTGTGGGACACACACCTCCCACAGGGCTCGAGCTCCGTCACAGCTCCAGGAAGGCATGTACGAGCTGGCTCATGCTTCCACGTGCACAGGGGGACTGCCCAGCAGGGTGGGGACAGCGTGGGTGACGGGGACCTGGCCAGGACGGGACCACAGGGGCGGAGCTGGGGACACAGCTGGTCTGAGCAGGACCGGCGCTGGTGCTACCAGCCTGGCAGGTGGCCCCCCTCTCCCGGGGGCCCTCAGGCCACAGCACAGGGCAGAAAGCCCCCGAGCCATCAGCAGCACCTGTCTCAGTGACGCCCCCGAGCACACGGCCAGCAGAGGCCGTGAGGAGCCAACGTAAGGGCCAGGGCAGCTTGAGGAGGCTCCCCCTAAAGACACAGGCCTCAGCCCTCTGTGGGTGGGAAGGAGCGGGGAGCAGGAAGGGGAAGGGGGCCAGAAGAGGGAAGGACGGGGGAGGGCGGAGAGGGGCCGAGGGCGCAGGGCCCGCCAGGGCGGGGTGGGTGGCAGGGCAGGCAGCGGCCAAGGCCCATCGGCCCTCAGGGGCTGCTCTCAGACCACCTCACAGGAAGCCCCACCACACGCTGCCCCCCAAACAGGCCCCCTAAGGGTCCCCACGGCCTCCTGCACTAGCACACAGGTGGGCACACGCCCGCGGCCAGGCTGTGGACCGGGCAGCCAGGAGCAGCCAGGCCCCGGAACCGGGAGACGGCAGCAGGACAGTCCCGGCGCCGCAGCCCACCGTGCCGCGCTGGCACGCCGGTGTGGATACGCCGGTGTGGATACGCCGGTGTGGATACGCCGGTGTGGATCAGGTCCCCGGGGCCCCACCCCTGTGCGGTCCGGCCCACACCCCTGCCAACATTCCAGACGCCCACGAGGGCGCAGACAGAGCGGTGACGGGACAGCCGGGACATGAGCGCTCTTCTGAACTGCCCCAGGGCTTCCGCAGGTCTCCCCCAGACGTACGGGGCGCTGGAAGGGCCCAGGGCCTGTCCCCGCCCCCCACGTGATGCACAGGCACACAGCAAGCGTCCCTCACTCGCTCTTCCGCTGTCTGGAGAGTGGGGGTTTTCTGATGCCCCAAGCCTGTCCTTCCACGTTTCCTCACACAGTGAGGTAAGCCCCGTCCCCCAGACCCCCCAGGCCCTGCTGGCCAGCACCACACCCCCTGGGATGGGGAGGGGAGGCAGCAGGTGCAGAGCCCCAGCTGGATCGGGTGGGCCTGCTGCCCCGTGCGGGTGGGCATCCCTGGGTGGAGCCGTCCACACAGCGCAGCCCGGGGCCTGCTCCTCCCTCGCCTCACACTCCCCGTCCCATCCTCCTGTCCTGCGATCTCCTCCGGATGCCCCCGACCCGAGAGGAAGCGGCCCAGCCACCAGGCCTACGACCACGCTGCCCCTACCCCCAGCCACAGTCCCACGAGGGAGGGGCAGGTTCTCAGCTTCAGCTGCAAACAGCGGGCGGGCCTGCGTAGACCCGGGAGGGTCGGCCTGGAGAGAACCCGCCCTGGGGCGCAACCACGTGCCCCTGCCCACCGCTCCCGGCCAGCCTTCCCGGGGCGGGGCAGGGCAGAGGGACATATAAAACCCGGAATAAAATTTAATGAGCTCGGTCAGCTGAGCCCAAAGCCCTGCAGTCTCTAGGGCTCACAGCGCCCCGTCCCCGTACAGACGCGGCACACCGCGCCTCAGGGGCGCCCACAGGAGCCTCTCTCTGACTGAAGTCCTACCTCCTCTGGCTCACTGCTAACTTACTGCCCTTTGGTCACTGAGCGAACGCCCAGCCCAGCCCAGGCCAGCATCGTCTTGTCCACTGCTCCTGAGTCTCTAGGGACAACGGCCACACGGTGCAGGCAGATGGCACCAAGGCAGGAACCGTAGTCCCTTCTATTCCAAGCACTGTGGGGGGCAGGCCCGGCAGCAGGCTTGTGCCCTGGCCAGAGGTGACCTAGGACCAGGCCTCTGCTCCCCGGAGCCAGGCGGGGGCACGGCCCTGCAGAAGGGACTGGAGACCAAAATCGGGTCACCTGGTCACTCTGGCATTTCCCACTGCTGCCCACGGGCCACTCAGCAGCTCCGGTGCTGGCAGGCAAAGCCAAGGGTGACTTGGTGGCCTGGGCCCGGCCCCGCGACCCATCTTGCACACTGCCCCTGCCCACGACAGTCCGGGGCCTGGCAGGCACACGGGAGCCCTCAGGCAGTTTGTCAGCGCTGCGGCGGCGGCACCTGAAAGCGGCCTCCTCCGCCCTCCCAGAGGTCCTGGCCCAAAAGGCTCCCGCGGGCCCCAAAGCCCTGCGTGGACGGTGGTTTGCATCCCGTGGCGCGCAGGGCCCCGGAGGCGGGTGGGGGGAGCCACCGCCCTGCCCAGCCCAGGCAGGCCCTTGGCTGTCGCACGGCCACTGCGCCCAGGCCCGGCGCAGGGTGGTGGCCCTGGGACAGCTCGCACCCCTGAGACGCGCTCCCCGCCGCCTCGCTCCGCCGCTGATGCGGAAAGGGCAATTAGGAGGGAAGCTGCCAGAGCCCATCACGGATCCGCGCGGCTCGGAAGACGCAGCGAGAAGGAAGCACAACAGCTCCAGAATTAATTTGGAAAGTGCAGAGCCCCGCAGAATGACAACAGACGGCCCGCGAGAGCTGGGGCGCGGGGAGGGCCACGGCGGCCCCAGGGCGCTCGGCCGGCTCGGGCCGGCTCCCCGTGCGCAGACGGGCAGGGGACGCAGAAGGGCCGGCACCCCTCTTCCATCCCTTCCACGCCCCAGAACCTGGATGAGCTGGGAGGGGGCGAGTGTGCCAGGGACCCCAGAAGGGCCCAGAGCCCGGGGTTTACCCGAGGCCAGGACTCCTACCTGCCAGGCCTGGGAGACGCTCAGGCAAACCAACAAATAACTGGGCACTTAACGACGAGAGGCCGCGGGATTTACGGTCGCCGCGCACGGCGAGACGTTTCCTTTGCAAATTCCATCCATTCTGTGCAGTCACACCAAAGCTTGTCACTGAAAAGCTACCTGTGTGAGCTTGGAGAGCCCCAGGCCACAAGGGTGACCCCTGGCGGCTCCAGAGAGGCCCCCGCGGCCTGCCCCCTCCAGCCCGGGCTCCACCTGGAAAACACCCTGCCCCCCACCGCCCCCAGGGGTGCCGGGTGACCGGGTGACTGGGGTTCTCCCAGTGACCGGGTCGCTGTCAACGGGTCTTGGGGGAAGCTGCTGTCACCTCCCAAGGACCCAAGAATGGGGATGAGAAAGCAGGAAGGCCACAAGGAAAGGGGGCCCCGTGGACACAGGCACTGTTTCCAGGGTCACACGATCTGTCTAGAAGCTCTGACAGCTGAAGGAGGACACACGACCTCGCCCTGACACCCCAGGTCTCCCTCCCTCAGCATAGCCACCTGCAGGATCCAGCTGGACAGAAACAAGAGATCTCAGCTCAGGCCCCAGGGGAAGGGAGGCCTAGCCTCATGCCCATCCTGAGGGACTCCACCTGTGTCAACACAGTCCTGTGAGGACACGGGCAGTGGGGCCGACTGCAGGGACAGCGCCCTGGTGTCTCCAAGGAGAGCACCAGCACCTGCCAACCTACCTGCCAGCCCCCGGCAAAGTGCCTTTCACACCTTAGTGTCCCAGAGCTCCCCACAAGAAGTGGGGCCTCTGGTGCAGAGGTATAGTGTCCCCAGACCCCAGCTCTCCCAGCCACCAGCAGCTCTGGCCACCGTGGGCTATGAGAGCAGGGCCAGCTGCTCGGAAAATCTGAGGCCCACCCTAGCCCCCCACCCCCACAGGGAGAAGCCCTCCACCACCCCGGCCCTCCCGTTCCCACAGAGCACCCCTCATGCTCAGGTGGGCCCCAACCTCCCAGGCAAAGAGGAGTCAGTTCGGGTCAGGTCCTGGGAGGGAGCCAGAGGCCCCCTGCCCCAGCGCCGCTCTGAGAGGCCCAAGACACTCCTGGACTGTCCCCCGGGGCCTGCTGGCACAAGCACCCCCCTCAGCTGTCACTCAAGCCCACTCAGCCACTCAGTGCCCACCCTGGGCAGCGTGTGCCCTCAGGCTCCTCACCCGGCCCCCATGGCCCGCGCTGTATGCCAGGCATGCCCGCCTGCACCACACAGGCTCCGATCCCTCACAGGGCACGGCTATTGGAGCTGGGGCCAGGAGAAGCCTACCGGAGGGAGGCCACCGTCCAGGAGGACCACAGGCTGCCCTGTCGACACTACCCCCAAACTTCTCAGGGGCCACAGGTGAGTGAACCACTGCGGTCCCCACCCAGTACGCAGGTCACCAGGAAGATGACAGTCATCCTTCCTCCCCAGCCAATCACACACTGGCCACAGGAAGGGCAGTCCAGTGCACTCATCCTGCAGCTGGGAAAGTGGGCTCCCAATGCCCCCCCTGCACCCCTCCTCCCGCTGGCAGAGTAAGCAGCCCAGGCAGTGCTGTCCAAAGGGAGCTGGGGCCAGCAGCCCCCCGCCGAGGGACCCACACGCCTGCCCCAGGCCCAGCACATAGCCCCTCCCCAGGCAGGACACAGCCCACTGGCAGGCAGCCTGTTCTCACTCCTGGGCATGCACTCCCCACACCACCCAGAACTCTGCACGTCTACCACCCTGCAGGGCCCCACATCTTGTCCGGGGAAAGATAACATCATCCATCCTTGAATTATCTCACAACTCCACACACAATCCTACCACTCAATACAAAATTACCAGACCGGGGCGCCCGGCAGGCTCAGTCAGTGGAGCACATGACTCTTAATCTTGGGGTCATGAGTTTGAGCCCCATATTGGGTGTAGTGTTCACTTAAAAGAAGAACAAACAAACAAACAAAAATGGCCTTTAAATATGATTAATATGTTCCAGGGCTTGAGAACAAGATTGCAAATTTTGGCAGAGACCTAGATACAATTTAAAAAAGACAAATGGAGGGGTGCCTGGGTGAAGCGTCGGTGAAACGTCTGCCTTCATGATCTCAGGGTCCTGGGATGGAGCCCTGCACCAGGCCCCCTGCTCAGTGGGGAGCCTGCTTCTCCCCTGCTTGTGCTCTCTCCCTGTGTCAAATAAATAAATAAAATCTTTAAAAAGAATAATTAAGTTAAATGAGATAAATAAATAAAACAAATGGAAACTTTAGAATTTACAAATAACTGAAACTAAACAATCCTCGACAGATGGATTTAACAGCAGATGACACAAAGCTGAATGGACAACCAGCAACCTAGAAAATGAGTGAGAAGAAACCATCGAGATTAAAGTGTGGACAGAAAAAAACGATGACAGATACAGAAAAGAACGTAGGAAACACAGAACACAGTGAAGAGGTTTAACAGAATGGTCGCTGAGGCCCCAGAAAGCAAGAATGGAGTCAAAGCAGTACTGAAGGAATGATGGTTGAGTTTTCCCAAACTGATGAAAAGCATCAGGCCACAGATTCAAGAAGTACCACAAAGCCCAAGCGGGGCCCTAACAAGAGCACCGAGCACGCCGCGCGCAGCAGGCGCCGGCAGGCCACGGGCGAAGGGAGGCCAGCCCACCTGCCGGCCTGCAAGGGAACCCCGCCAGCCCCGAGGCTTTACAACCATGAAAACCATTCGGAGATGAAGGCAAAAACCAGGACTGTTCAGACCAACACCTATGATGAGAAAAGGTCCTCAGCAGACCTGCAATTTTTAAGAAAACGTTAGGAGGTGTTCTTTAATCAGAAAAAAAAAAAAAGAGAAAAGGCAGAAAAGATGCACAGGTAAATGTGAGCAAATGCTGACTGTGTAAACTGTCTCATGGAGTCTACGGCAGAGGGAGAATCAGGACCACGACAGGTACAGCACAGAACGCGGGAGGGGGGACAGAGCTCAGTGCTCCAAGCAGCTCATGCTACCTGGGCAGCAACCACAGGGTAACTCTCTCCGTATCAAGAACAGTAAGTACAAAACACACATTATAACCTCTGGGGAGACCACTGAGAAAAGAATAAAAGAATATATTATTAAAAAAAAAAAAAAGAATATATAGTAAGCTCGCTGAGGAAAAAAGGGAATTTAAAAAAGGCACCTAGGGATCCCTGGGTGGCGCAGCGGTTTAGCGCCTGCCTTTGGCCCAGGGCGCGATCCTGGAGACCCGGGATCGAGTCCCGCGTCGGGCTCCCGGTGTATGGAGCCTGCTCCTCCCTCTGCCTGTGTCTCTGCCTCTCTCTCTCTCTCACTGTGTGCCTATCATAAATAAATATACTAAAAAAAAAAAAAAAAAAAAAGGCACCTAAAGGAACAACGACAGAGGGGCTCCTGGGTGTCTCAGTCCGTTAAGTGGGCAGCTCTTGGTCTCAGCTCAGGTCTCCATCTCAGCGCTGTGAGGTGGGCTGACCCTCGCTGGCGGTGGGGCCTGCTTAAAAAAAAAACAGAACAAGGGGATCCCTGGGTAGCTCAGCAGTTGAGTGCCTGCCTTCAGCCCAGGGCGTGATCCTGGAGTCCCAGGATCGAGTCCCACGTAGGGCTCCTTGCATAGAGCCTGCTTCTCCCTCTGCCTGTGTCTCTGCCTCTCTCTCTCTCTCTCTGTGTCTCTCATGAATAAATAAATAAAATCTAAAAAAAAAAAAAAGAACAAGAAGAAATAAAGAAAAGAGCACAAGAGTGGAACAAAGAAAAAGCCTATAGGAAGACAGGACGTTTAAACCAAAGTAGGGGATCCCTGGGTGGCGCAGCGGTTTGGCGCCTGCCTTTGGCCCAGGGCGCGATCCTGGAGACCCGGGATCGAATCCCACATCGGGCTCCCGGTGCATGGAGCCTGCTTCTCCCTCTGCCTGTGTCTTTGCCTCTTTCTCTCTCTCTCTGTGTGACTATCATAAATAAATAAAAATTTATAAAAAATAAAAATAAAAAAAAAAATAAACCAAAGTAGGTGATTACGGCAAGCGTGAGCGCACTAAATCTTTCTTTACAACAATTTCAGACTGCAATCAAAACTATTTGCTGCACACAAAAAACACCTAAACATAATAGAGAAGCTGAAGTAAACACGCAACTGCACACATACGACACTCAGGAGCATGCGTGTCACACACACATGCGTCTGTGTTCGCACACGTTTTACACCACTGGCTCCAGCAAAGCCACTGTGGCTAGACTTGCATCAGAGAAAGTAGCCCTTTAAGGGCGAGAAGCATTACCAGACATAGAAAAGAACATTCCATAAGCTTAAAAGATTCCATCCACCGGGGAGATACCACAGTTCTGAACTGGTTTGCCCTCAGTTAAGTGGCCTCAAAATATTCAACCAGAATTGACAGCGAGAGGCCGGCGGGCCGGCGCGGAGGAAGGCGTGCACGCGGCTCCCCGGCTCCCCCCGGGCTCCCCCGGCTCCGTGGCGGGAAGGCCCCCTGCTGTCCGGCCTGAGCCCGGGGAGCCCCGGGGAGCCCCGCAGGGCAGCAGGGGCCAGACCGGCAGCTGCGCCGCCGAATCCCACACGCGGCACGGGGCGGCGTGACGCTAGACGGCAGCGACTACGAAGGACTTCCGAGCCCTCGTGGGTCAGAAGCGAAACGCCCTTCTACAAAACCCAGGGTCAAAACAGAGGAAAAAATGTGGAGGAAAACATGAATAATTAACTGGCGGGACAGAGCCACGCTTAGGACAACGCAGAGCCTTAGCACCGCCTGCTTTCCCGAAGGAACCTGGGGCCTTCATCCCGCCGCCTGGTCCCCGCCCGTCCCCAGCCTCTGCTCCCCACCGGCTGGCCCTCGGGGCTCGCTCTCAGGGCGCCAGGGGGAGGCCACACACGCAGCCAGGCCCAGGCCCAGGGCAGCCAGCGGGGTGGGGGGGCTCTGCGGCCGCTGCCCCACTCCCCCCGCCCTTCACGGCCCAGGGGACGAGAGGCATGGGGGACGCAGCCCGGCCGGGTCCCGACGACAGCCCCGCGCGGCACCTTCCCCTCTACAACACGAGGGCCAAGGAGAGTCCGGGGACAGAGAACTCCAAAGGCGAGACACGTTTCCAGACCTCCTTTGCCAGAGGCCCACCTTGGCCGCTCCGAGCCCCGCGCCAAGCAGAGGAACTGCGGAGGGCCCTCGGGCCTGACCCGGGGCCACACCACTGGCTCTCAGAGTCTCACAGGTAGAGTCCAGCGTGTCGCTCGCTGCCAGGGGCACACAGGGCCCGGCCGAGGTGTGCAGGGGAGAGGGCTGTCCGAGCAGGTCCCTGGGAGCAACCGCCCCCTCACCTTGCCTCTCCCATGGAGCCAGGCCCCAAAGACACAACCCTCTGGCTGCAGAGCCCACAGAAGGGGGACAGACCACAGGGCCACTGTCCCCTACTGGGCTCAGCTCCAGTCCCTCTCCAGAGGCCTGGACCAAGGGCCCCGCCTGGGGACAGCGTGTCCCTCCATGTGTCCTCCTCCTTCACCCAGCTGTCTTCAGCAGGAAAGCATTCCACCCCCAACGCTCAGGCCTCAGGAGCCCCCCCTCCCAGGCAGCTCTTGTGGACCTCATCAGCCCCGAGGGGACAGTGCTCCTCTGGCACCTCAGTCCCAGAGCCAGGGGTCTGCCATCGGCCCCTGTGAGCACAGGACAAAGGAGGCACTGGGAGGTGCCCAGGCCCCACCGGTGCCACCCAGCCCGAGAGCCTCTGCCTGCACCAACAAGCAGCGTGCCCGCTGTGTCCTGGACGCTGCACTGGGATTCCAGCACTCGGGACACAGGCACGGCGGCAGCCTGGCCATCTGCCTGCACCAGATTCTTACCAAGGACCCAGGGTGGGGCCAGCAGACAAGAGCGGGGCTGGGGGGCCGTCCCCCACACCGTCTCCCAGCCCACCTCCTCGCCTGGCTGGACTCAGCTGGGCGCAGCAGCCCTGGGCCTCCATCCCCACCTGGGACCGCTGGCCTCCTCCGGCCCGGCCTGCCTTGGTGGGGCTGCCCGGCGTTCTCTCCGCAGCTGGCATGGAGCCCAGAGGTTTGGCCCATCCTGGGGGTGTGGCTTGCAGGCCACAGAGGGGGCACAGACTGATGCAGACCGCTGCCCGCAGAGGGGGGCCCAGTGTCTCCCCAGCCTCACTCTCTGCCTCTGGGAGTTGGGTCACCCAGGGCTCACCGTAGACAGCAGTCACCCAGCAAACTTCTCTCGGCTCTTTTCCCCTCCCTGGGCAGCCTCCCTGCGAGCCCCGTGCCCAGGACAGCTCTGGTCTGTGCTGGGCACAGCCACCCACATAAAAGGGGCCTGGCAGCCTGATGGTGGAGGCAGAGCAGAAAATCGCTAACAGGGCTGACGAAGCCCAAGGGACTAACGCCTCGAAGCCAGCCTTCCCGGGGCTGGGGGGGGGGGGTGGCAGCGTGCGACAGCTCTGCCCCCTGCCCTGGGCACACACCATGTCCTCTGCAAACAGTGGCCCCCTGTGCCCCGGGCTCCTCTCACCTCTGGCCCTCGGGAAGCCCTGCCCAGCCAGGCGCCCCCTCCCAGGCTCCCTACCAGCTGGCCGGTCCCTCCGTCTTCTCTCGGCCAGAGTCCCATCTGGGCTGTCGTCACTCCTTTTTACCCCCATGCTGCTGGGGCCTTACTGGGCCACGTGCCTAGCAGTGCTTAGGGCCCGGTGACAGGGACATTCACTTGCTGGGGGCAGACACGGCACAGAGAGGAACAAGCAGCAGGAGGACAACGAGCCCCATGGCGGGGGCGGGAGGCACTGGCTGAGCTGTGTGCCCTCCCACAGGCCTTCCCTGCCCTGCCCCGCCCCTGCTCCTGCCCCGCCAGCCCAGCACTCGGCAGGAGACACCGAAGGGAACCAGCACCTCCTTCCCGCTAGGGCCTCGCCCCAGCACGCCAGCAGACGCCCAGCACGGGAAGCTGGGAACCTGAGGTCAGGTGGGAACACGGGGGCCCCCTGATGGGGACACACATCCACATGGGGCCCTGCCCTGCATGGATCCCCCAGCACGGAGCACACGGAGGGCCCGGAGCCACTGCAGGTGCCCCGGCAAGGGGGGACGGAGGAGGTAGGGGGATGCTCCAGCAGGAGGAATGGACCCCAGGGCCTGGAGAGGGTGCCCAGCACCACTGTGACCGCTGTGGAGAGAAGGTGCCAACCCTCCAGAGACCTGAAAGGCCGTATCCCCACCTCTAGGAGGTAGGCGAACCCACGCCCTCTCACCGGATGGCTCTGAGGCTGGCTCCCTTCCCCAGAGGTGGGAGGGGTTAGACCCAGGGAAGCTGGCAGGACAGACCACCTGAAGGGCGGCAAGAAGAGCACCGGGACCGGGAGGAAGGGCTGAGCCTTGGGGTGGCAGCTGGGGGCCCAGGACAGTAGGGCAGAGCCACCGTCCTGCAGCCCAGCGCCTGCTGACAGGCAGGCCCCAGGGTGCCCCCCAGGCTGAGAGGGACTCTCAAACCAGGCTGGGCTCAGCAGGCAAGGAGGCCGGGACTCAGGGGCAGACCAGCCTCAGCACATCCGGTCATCAGACAGCAGGAGCAGCCCTAGCTGGCCCCAACCCGGAGACCCAGGCCCACCGGCGGGGGCTCCCGCTCCCCAGGGACACGGGCTCCAGCCGTCCCGAGGACACACCCCCCTTCCCCAGCCAGGCTTCCTTCAGCTCCATGGCCCCACCCAGGAGTCCCAGCTCTGGGGGGGTCACGACCTCCCTAGAGGCTCTGAAACTGCCTGGGGGGCCCCGTGCAGGCCACACGCTCACCGGCTCCCGGGGACTAATGAATTCCCGCAGCCACAAGCCCAGTCCAGGCCTCGGACGCGGCTGCTGATTCCCGCGAGGCTCAGGGATCGCTGTGGCCCACTCTGCGGCGCCTAGTCCAGCACTTTCTCTTCCCTTATGAAAGCAGGACCGCGGATTTAACTGCTCTTTGCATTTGTCCCGGTGAGACCGAGCCCCCCTCCTGCGGGGCAGCGAGCCACCCCACGCATGCGGGTCCCTCCGTGGCCGCCCCAAGGCCCTGAGCACCCGGCTCCTGCGGCCAGCACGGTGGCCCCCTGAATGGCCCTCGGCCCCGCTACACATGTGGAAACGGGAAGCCAGCGAGGCTCCTCACCTGGGCCCCTCAGCAAGATCCCAACACGCTCGCTGGCTTCCCAGCACTCAGTGGGACAGAAGCCACCCAGCCCCGGCCCTCCCTGGCCTCCCCCCGCCCCCCGGCCCCACGCCATGACACAGGGAGCCTGTCTGCATCCTCCTCTCGGCGGTGGGGTGGGAGTCAGGGCCCTCCTGGGGCTTGGCCAGAACTGCCAAGCATCCCCACCTGTCACATGGGGCCTGAGAGGCATCCCTGATGTCAACAGGTCCCCCCCCACCCCCCGGTCCCACGAGGCTAGAATGGGTGGCCTCGGGCTAACTCGGTAGAGGAGAGCTAGCCAGCACCACAGAAGGTCCAAGAGGCCATCACCGTGTCACGCCCCAGAGGCTGGCCCTGGACACACAGTGCCCCTTCCCCCCAGGCTTCTTTGCTCCGGGCGCTCGAGTCTGAGCGCCACCCGCCAGCCTGCACTCCGCGAGGGTCAGCCTCCCGACAAGCCCACCAGCTCAGAGGGTCCAGCCAGCTCCCGGCTGCACTGCAGGGTGGGGGTGCAGCCACCCTAAGCCGGCGACCCCTCTGCTGCCAATCACCCCAACGCACCCCGTGAGCACCAGGGGTGAGAATGTGCCTCCCTCCCATGGAGGCTCAGAGTAAGGAGGCTCTGCTCCCCGTGCCCCCCGGCCTGCCCGCAGCCTTGAGGCCAGCAGCGGCCACACAGCCCAGCCCAAGCAGGGGTACTGCTGCCATGCTGCTGCCTGGCTCACCCCCTGCCCCGTCACTGGGCGCCCTGGCCAGAGGGGGCAGGGCCCAGCAGGTGGGGAGAGCTGGACCCTTCTAGGCACCAGAGCCTTCAGAGGAGGAAGGCTCCCCTGGCAGCTGCTTGAGGAGAGAAGCAGCAGTGGGTGTGGCCTGAGCCCTCCAAGCTGCCACCTGCTCCACAAGAACCCCACAAGTGCCCCACACAAAGTGAGCCCATCTGGATGTCTGATGCCCAGGAGTCTGACAAGGCCCACGCTGACCTCTCCAGAAGCACAGGCACAGCCCCAAGGCAGGTCCTTCAAGCCCCAGACAGTGGGCCAGGGACACTCAGCCCCCAAGGAGCCAGGAGGGGGTGGGCAAGGAGCAAGACAGCCCAAGGGACCCGGGGAGATGGGGAGATCCACCACTGAGCAAGCCCTGTGGTCCCCCTTTGCGGTGAGGGGGAAGGTACAAGGGCCACCCAAGGAGCTTTGTGGGGGCCCCAAGTACTAGGGGAGGGGCCGGGAGGGCCCTTGGGAGCTCTCATGGGGACAACTCCCTGAGCACTTCCTTGTACAAACTTGGGACACAGGAAATGCGTGTCCCACTTCTTTTTTAAAAAAAGATTTTATTTAGGGGCTCCTGGGTGGCTCAGTTGAAGCGTCTGCCTGCGGCTCAGGTCACAACCTTGGGGTCCTGGGATCAAGCCCCGAGTCAGCAGGGAGTCTGCTTCTCTCTCGCCCTCAGCCTCCTTCCCCTGCTTGTGCGCTCTCTGTCTGTCTCAAACAAATAAAACCTTAAAAAAATTTATTTCAAAGAAGAGAAAATGAGCAGGTGCGTACAGGCGCTGGGGGGAGAAGCAGAGAGAGAGAGAGAATCCCAGGCAGACATAGTACTAAGTTTATGGCCCAATGTGGGGCTCAATCCCATGACCCCAAGATCATGACCTGAGCCGAAATCAAGAGTCGGACGTTTAACCGAGCCACCCAGGTGCCCCTTAGGGGTCCCACTTCTGGCTGGAGTGGCAGGTGGCCCGCCCAACACTGGGCCGTCCCAGCCAGAGGTGCTTCCCACTGGATGCCACCACCAGGGGACGGGGACTGTCAGTGGGGACTGCATGGTGAAGACCTGGCAAGATCCAGAGAAGGGTCCGAGACCACAGCTGCCTTTTTGGGGAGTGGACACTCCACTTCTGGTCTGCACATTGGTGACAGCAGTTTCTCAAGACCACATGGCCAAGATGGGGGCCTGAGGGATGGGTGGCAAGCTCTCACCCAAGGTAAAGTGGCGGTGCAAGGCCTGGCTCCTGTGAAAGCCTCGGTAACCCTCGATGTGCCCGAGGCCACTGTGAGAACTGGGCTCTTCCCATCACCTGTGGTCTTGCCCCTGCAGCCCTGAGCAACCACCCAGGCCCACGCTCTCCCCCACCACACTAGCCGCTCTTCTGCGCAAGGACCCAGACCCAAGGGGAGGAAGGAGGGCTCCCACCGTGCTGGGCAGGTGAGCCAGAGGGACCCTCCTACCTAAGGGACTTCTGGGAGGTGACACCTGCCCACCCATGGCTTCTCTGTGGCACACAAAAGCCAACATTGCCAAGCGGTTGGAGGGAACCTCGTGACCTGTGGCCACTCTGGAGCATACTGGCCTAGGGCACAGGTGCGTGTGGGCCAGGAAGTACCCACTCTGAAGCCACGCTCGGTGGCACGCATCAAGCCTGCCACCTCAGGGTGGCCCGAGTCATGGCACCGGGCCCAGCGTGGACAGAGACAAGCCGAGCTGGCCCCGCGGTGGAGCAAGAGCCCACGAGAGCCCTGTGTGCTGTAAACACCAAAGCTGGGATCACTAATTGCCACAATTACATGGGTGGGAAATCGGAAACCATTGAGGTCTGTAAACGGTTTTCTTCTCTCTGCTTTCTGCAGCGTCTGTCCATCCTGCGACAGGTCAAGCAGGGTCTCTGTGCCGTGCAGCCAAAATATGATAGAGCCCCCAACAGTCCTCAGCAAACGAGGCTCCCCTGGGCCCTTTCTTGGGTATCATCCCTCGATCCCCCCGGCTGCCAACAGACTCATCACCAGGAGATAAAGCGAAGGGAGGCAGGCTAGAGGCAGAGGCGGGGAGGGGGGTAGTGATGAGGCCACCGGCCTCACCCCCCAACCAAAGTCTGACTGTAGGTGAGCTGGGCAGGAGGGTCTGAGAGCAGGGGAGCTGGGGAGGGGAGGCAGAGGCGGGAAAGCAGGAGGAGGAGTCAGGCTGGATCTTCATAATGCTCGGTCCCCAAGGCGCAAGGCACCAGCGGCCACACGGCTGCTGAACAATGCAGTTTTGAATTCAATTAAAGCGATTATCTGTTGTGCCAAATAAATTGTGTACAGCATATATCCTGCGGCACTTACACCTCCGGGCTCATTATTCCCTAACTGTTTCCTCCTGTTTATGCGCTCTCAAATTAAATTGCTGATAATATGCGCCAAAATAAAAAATGAGCGCACCTTGTCCCAAGAAAATTGATTCTCCCTTTTCCTGAACTGGCGATTGCCAGGTTTTATATACTCTGTTCCTGGTGATCATTAGTAATTCAATTTTCTTTTTATTAGCCCCCTTATCTGCTGAGCAATATAGTGGCAGAGCTGACCTCTTTCGCGCGGGTAAATGTTTAAAATCTTTTCCCTGATTAATTTTGCCAGTTAAGAAAAAGAGGAGAAATGGCCCGGCTCTTAGCCATCACAATGAATAAAGCTTAATGTTGATTGTGATGGAATTTCTAATGCCAGGGAAATTGATTGAGCGCGGCAATTACACGGGAACAGGAACTCCAGGGAGATGGGATCGCTCTCTCCTGGCCACAGCCTTTTGGTTATTTAAAACAATCCAATTTGCAAGGATAATTATGTATTAGTGTTTTATCTGCCACTTGAAATGAACAGGGGAGTTTCGATACTGGCCTAGCATTAGCAGGTTATTGCTGCAAATTACTTGATATCTGCTTTCTTTCACATAAAGAGGAAATTAGGCGATCAATTACCAGAAAGAGGTGGACGGAGAGATAAGAGGGGCGAGTGCGCCCTCTGCTGGCCAGCGGCGCACGGCGGGGTGACAAGGGACTGCCTGGGCCAGTCGGGGTCCCTGTCGTCGCCGCCCCCCCACCCCTCCTCCCCGGCCAGCGCCCACCACGCGTCAGCTCCCTCCCCTACAGGCTCAGGGCCAGCCCACACCTGGGCCAATGGTCTGGGCGGGAAGCCGCCTGTCCGCGCAGGGAGGCACTGCCCCGGCCTGAGCCCCTGAGCCCCGCAGCCCCTGGTCTGCACCCCATAAGCGCACAGCACTCATGAAAGCTTGCGTGGCCCGCAGCCGGCAGTTGGCTGGGGCTTGCCCAGGAGCCCCTAGCCCAGGGCCTGGGGCCAGGAAGATGGAGCAGGGAAAGAGGGAGACAGGAGAGGGAAGCAGAAAGGGGCCTGGGGACTTCCCACTGACTCCTTAGTGGCCCTCAGCCTGGGAAACGCTCGTCCTCACCCCTGTCCCCGCCACCACCACCTCTGCCAGGCTCAGGCTCTCAGGGTGGGTCTGGACCTGCCCGTCCGCGTTTCAGGCCTGTGCACAAGCATCTTCCAGGAGTTCCCTGCCCAGCTCTGAGAATGAGGACCCCACTCCTTGACCCCACATTCAAGACCTTACTGCGAGCTCTTCCTGGCTTACTGCCCCCTACAGGCCTGCTGGACACCGCTGGGGCCCCCAACACAGCCCTGGGGCCCCCAACACAGCCCGGCCCCACCTGGCCCCATCCCTGAGCACATTCATGCAGGTCCGAGGTCCCTCCTCTCAGGCAGCCAGAACCACCCCCTTCCCCTCCCTGTGGCCCTACTGGGCTCTCCCTCCCGTCACCTGGTCCCGCCCTCCCGGATGCCTGCCACACAGGACCTCTCAGCTCCTGCGCCGACAGAGCTCATTCCCACCTGCGCCCTTCGCCTGCAGAGGTGCACTTCCCTCCTCTCTCCTCCTCACGCAGAACTCGGTGTACAGGTCACCTCCTCAGAGACGCCAGCTGCCTGGCTCAGGCTGACCGCCCTCCCCCAGCTCTCCACTACACTACCCCGCTTCCTTCTCTGCGCGCTTTCTCCACCTCAGAGTATCTTTCCAGGTTATTTACAAGGGCCCAGGTAGCTGCTTGTCCTCACAGCTGTCATACAGCTGCAGCACCCACAGTGCCCACCGGAGCCAGCACACTTCCCCGCACCAGATGTACTCACTGCATGCTTGTTGGCTAGATGGGGCGGGGGGGTGGCTGAATGTAGAGAGCACAGATGGATAGAGCATGAACGGAAGATAGACGCAAGACAGAACAGATGAGGGGAGGACAGACGGGAGAACACCTAAGTGATAAACAGGTGGATGTACAGACAATGAATGGTGGATGGGTGGGTGGGGGGATGAGTGAGTGGCAGCCTTCTCCAAGCTCTTCCCCTGGTAGGACCCTCCCCATCCCTCCCAGGGCCTTCTGCACCAGGGTCGGCACATCCATCTACAACCCGAGCTGACCCGTTCACCTCCTAGTGGAGAGAAGTATGAAGGCAGGGATCGTGTCAGCCCCCCACCCCACCCCACCCCACCCCACCCCACCCCCACCCCCATCTTGCCTGGCCCCACGCTTTCTCCTCCTCTCACAATAGCACCACACCCACCCTACGGGCAGGAGGCAGTCTCCCTACTGGGCTGCACCTGGGACTGCTCTAGGCCCAACGAGAAAACCGGTGGTCCCGGGCCGACAAGCGTGGGATACGGCAAGCACGGCCTGAGCCTGCAGACCCAGCATCCCCCTCTCCTTAACCCTCCAGGCCATGGCCCCCCTGGCAGGCAGTGAGAATCCTAGAACATCCTGGCCTGTGTCACTATGTGAGGATGCCAGCTCCAGCCCACGGCCCCAGGATGCTGCCCCTGTGGCCGTTGCCCTGCTCTCCCAGTGGCACTCAGCCAGCAGCTCCTGTCAAAAGCCTGTGCACAGCTGGGCTGTTCCCGGCCTCGGACAGTCCCCGTTCCAGCCCTCGTCCCAGCCCCCAGGCACACCAGGCACTCCTGCCGGGAGCTGGTAAGAGCACATCAGGCCACCTGCCTGGAGGGAAAGCTCAGTGTGTGTGGAGGGTCCCCGGTGTCGACTCCCTCTTGCCCCATCTGGAGAGAGGTCCTCAGCTGCAGGCCAGCAGCGCACAAGACAGGCGTTCTTCAACCGAATGGCGCTCCTTCCTCAGGGGTGCCCGCTATAGGGGATGGCTATGGTCTGGCTCAGGCCTGTCTGCCTCCAAACCAGGTTCCTCGGCGGCAGAGACAGCCCAGGCCTGGCCAGGCCCCCATCAAGGCCAGCTCTGCTCAACTCTGGGGAGAGCGGCAAATATACCCCAGGAGCATGGGCTGAAGAGGTCAAAGCGTGCCCACCAGGATGCCCCACAAGCCCCTCAGTGCCCGTCCCAGCATTAGGACAGGGAGCCCTGGCAGACACGGAGGGTGACAGGAGGTCCAGGCCCAGGCTGCTCTTAGCCTGTCCCACTCAACACCTAGCTCGGCACTTGCTCCTCAAGCACTTGCTTCCAGGCCCAGCAAGGAGGCCAGACTCCCAGCAGATGCCCACCGGCACTCCAGGAATCCAGCCCTCCAGGGCGCCCTGGCGCCAGGACAGGCTGCCTCTGACCGGGACACCCCTTCCCCAAGCCACCTCATGCCACCATCCGCACACCGCATCCCTGTGCTTCGAGTCTTACTGAAGTACTGCCATCCGGGGGCACCGGCCTGGCCACCCGACTCCGTTTGCCCCGATCCACTCTCCCCGCAGCAAGTCACTACGGAAGCATCCCAGTGCCTCGTGGGCTAGGGCGCAGGAGGGCAGAAGGACACTCCTGGCTCCTGCCTGATGTGCACCTGGAGCAGGATGCAGAGAGGCCTGGGGACACATGCACCTGCCACAGCCAGGCCTGAGCCCCATCATGCCCACAAGCGGCCGTCCCCGTGTGACGGCTCATCTGTGGGGACAGATCTCCCTCATTCAGCAGGACCACTCTGCCAGCTGTGACAACACTGGAGGCAGAGCCAGGAATCCCTGCAAAGGCCCCGATGGATGCCCCCGGACATCACCAGGCTGCCCCAACCTCCCGGGGGCTCGGCCACCCCCTGCCAGCCTCCCAAAGCGAGAGACGTTCGCGTCACGCCTGGCACAGCCTGGCCATTGGTCCACCCACAGCCAAAGCCCAACCCTCAATCCGGCGCCCTCACTGCGGCCACCAGGGATGAGGTCCACACTGCCCGTGGCAGCCAAAGGTCAGGTGGGTGGCCAGCACCCCCAGCCCCGCTTCCCCACCCCTTCTCACGGCCCCAGTCGGCCCTGTGCCTGAGCCCCTAAACTCCACTCTCCCGTGGCCAGCTCCCAGGCGCTCGGCCCTGCCCAGGCACCACCTCCTGTCACAGCCGTGTCCAAAGCCCTGCTGGCCCCTCTATGGACCCCCCAAATGCCTGCTGCAAAACAGCCACCAGGGCGCAAGTCCCAAGTCCGACGGCACAGGGCCCGAACCCCATCACCTCCAGACCCCACACGCATCAGCCTGGGGAGCCGCCACGCAGGGATGCCACAGGACCAGGTCTGCCCAGAGGAACCCCAGGCTTGCCAGGACACCGCGTCACGGGGGATCACCTCGCCCTTCCCCACTCCCCACGGCCAGGGACCCCCACCCAGATGGCCCGCACCTGCCAGCTCCTCAGTGTGTGGCCAGCGGCTCACAGCGGGGGGCCATCCTTCTTAAGGGAACCATGACCCCAAGGCTCTTCCTCCCCTGCACCCTTCACCAAATCCCAGTCACCCTCACAGCGACTCAGGAAGCGGGCAAAGCCGACCCCTCCCAGGCCAGCGCAGGGTTCCTGAGGAAGAGGCAGCGACCAACGGAGAGGCCCCACCGGCCTGTCAGCCCAGGACAGGTGGCAGAGGCCTAGGGCACAGGAGCCCCGGGCAGTATAAACCACAGCTCCCCTCCCCACAGGGTGCATGGCTGCCACCCTCTCGTCCGCTTTCTGGCTCCTTCCACCAAGAGGAACAGGACCAGGTATACAGGAGAGACACGCTACAAAGGCCACCACACACCTGGCCATAGCATCTCCCCCCGGAGAGCAGGGTACAACGGTCCAGCCTTCGCCCCGCTCTCCAGCCCAAGCCAGCCACTGCCCAGCAGGCTGAGTGCGATCGGGCTGGGGCACCGACAGAGCAAGGTAGCTGGTGAGGTCAGGGCTCACAGACCTGGCTGAGCAAGCTTTCCAGAACCCCAACGCCTGGTCATACCTTCTTTGGTGGGGAGGTGGGCCCGGCCTGGAGGCAGGCAGCACAGCCGGTGCCTGGTGACCTGCATCAGGCCCTTGCTGGGGGTCTTCTTTAGAACAGGGCTGCTCTTTCCCCGGAGGACCTGCCTCCGCCGCAGGCTGAACTGGGTCTTCGCAGTGGCAGCAGGTGGGGGGCTGCTCTTCTTCTCCCCAGGAAGGCTGCAGAGACAAAAAGCAGGCAGCTTCCAATGGGCTCGCCCAGTGTGGGAGCTGTCCCCACTCACCCTTGCCCACCTAGACCCCAGCAGCACGGGATCCACCCCAGGAGGCAACCAGCCCCAGTGGTCCCAGCCTTCCCACATAACCGGCAGCGACTGACAGCTGTCGCCCTCCTCCTTCCCTTCAGAGCCGGGAGTGAGGGCCGGGGGGAGCAGCCCCAACCTTGATACCCTCAGGGGGCATCTGCACCAGGTCTCCTGTGGCTCCCCAGGGCAGATGAACTCCCCCGTGGGGCTGGGGGAGGCCCTGAGGAGCCACAGCAGAGGAGAAGCGGCCCCCAGCCTCCCCAGGCAGCTGCCAAAGATCAAAGTCAGGCAGCGGGAAAGACCTGGGCGGGAGACACACCTCACGGTGTTAACGGCTGCCGTGACTGAGGCCCTGACCCCAGACCAAGCGCTGAGCCACGATGCCACTTTTCGGCCTCCTCACAGTCTTGACGGTGGAGGGGCAGGGAGGTGACAGGTGCTCAGCGAGACAGTGACTCACCTGGTCACTTGGCCACCAAGAGGGCAGATTTCCCCCTGGTGCCCCCGGTCTCTCACCCCGTGTCTGGCCTGGGTATAAAGCAATCATCCACAAACCCTGCGCACCCAGAACCAAAGCTGCTCCGGCGGCCTCTGGTCTGTCACCAGCAGGAGAGGGCGGGCTTGTTGGCGCCCTGCCCCCATCCTCACCGGCTGAGCCCCCGTCACTCAGCTCTGAGGGAGAGCACCAAGCCTCCTTCACACTGGGTATGTGAACGCCACCACACACACCCAGGCTGGCCCAGGAGCAGGTGGTGCTCCTCTCCCTCCTCCCCCACTCCTGCAGGTGGGCCCTCCCACAGCTCTGCACACCAAGCAGGCAGCTTGCGAGGCCCAGGCCTGTCCCCTGCCTGCCCGGACAGAACCCTAGGGTGGCGGCAGGGGCACCTACCTAGCACCACCCCGCCTCCGGACGATCTTGGTGCGGCTCTTCACTTTGTAAGCTGACAGTGGGGTCTCACTGAAGAGGGGCTTCAAACTGCTGGATCCCACTGCTGGTCTGTCCCCCGGGGGGGACCGAGATGGGACTGGAGAGAGCTGGGAGGCATGGTCCTTGCTGCCAGCTTCCGACTGCCAACGGAAGGAGGAGGACGAGGAGACCGAGGGGCTGGAGGCCTTCCACTTGTACTTGCTGGGGGAGGCCCCGGGCGTGGAGGACGCAGCCGCCCTCCTGGGCTTAGCATCCGGGTCAGCTCGGAGCTGTGGCTTCTCCACCTGTTCCTCTGTGCCAAAGGGGGCCTTGCACACGTTCTCTGAGGCTGCTCTGGGGCTGAGGGCCCTCCGAGTGGCCCGGGGGCTCTTCGCTGAAGCAGCCACCCACTTGTAGTTGTTTTTTCGGAACTTGGTGGTTCGACAGGACGCAAGCAGAGAGGACTCTCGGGCCTGCCTGGGTCCAGAAGCTGGTCTAGCAGGGCCTGCCACCAAGCCAGAGGAAGCCGGCTGATCTGGATGGCCAGCGGTCACTCTCCCGTCTCCAAAGAGCTGTGCGACACAGCTGGCCACAGAGTGTGAGGCCACCTTCCGTCCCACAGCCATGCCACTGCGCTGGGGCAGACCGGAGGACACGAGGCGAGCCTTGACGGCAACAGCACTCTCACTGACAGTCCGCCGGGGCTCGGAGGGGCTGTCACTCATGCTGCTCATAGACTTTACCACCCGGGGCTTGCCGGGCTCCTTCTGGCAGACCAGAAGGGGGTCCTCTGCACTGCAGCTCCCCTTGACTCTTCCTGGCTTTGAGGGTTGCCGCTGCCCACCAGGGGGCTCGCCCGCCCCCTCCTGAGGCCTGTGGTCGCTCCAGGGGGGGTTCTTATATTCTTCCAAGGAGCCCCGGGGGACCCCTACAGTGCTAGCCGAGCCCGGTTTCGATGGCGGTTTGATCTTGATAACCATGTTCTGATCTGGACTAAGCTGCACCTGCCTCTCCAGGACATACTGCTGGGGGTCAGGACCTTGGCTGCCCTCAGCCCTGAGGGGCGGCTGCACAGCACAGTCACCGGCTGGGTCTGAAGATCCCGGGGGCCGATTCACAAGCGAGTACTTCTTGCGCCACGCGGGCCCGCGGTTCAGGGGGAAGCCCCTCCGGCTTGGACGAGGGTAGCAGGCACTGAAGGACCTGCTGCTGTTGTAAGCAGGTGGTTGCCACCGGGAAGCAGCTGCGGTGCCCGGAGCAGAGGCATTGCCATGGAGGTTTTTGTAGTCATCGATCAGACCTGAGAAGGCGGAATCACAGCTCGATTAGCCGGTGGGGGGAGAATCACACCAGTCCTCTCTGGCAGCGCACAGCTGACAGGACACCACACAGACCCTACTCCTGGGCCTGTGGGTCCCCAGCAAGGATAGGCAGCCCGTGCCTGAGAACCGTGGGACAGTTCAGCCCAAACTCCTCCTCTGTTTTCCGTGAGCCTTTTCCCCCACACGTCTACTCCAGTCCCATTTCTGGTTGTTCATCCTGAAGATGCACCCATATCACCCCTAATTCTGAATATGAAATGGGTTCAACCGCCCTCTAAGATGGGGTGTCACCATGGTCCTAGGAAACTCCTGCATAGCGCTCATGGTGCAGGGGGTGCAGGTTGGCAGTGGGCGCCCGACAACTCCCATCACAAGTCCCGCCCCCAGCCTGACACCTATCACAAGTCCTGTCCCCACCCCGCCACAGGTCCGTCCCCGACACTTCGCCACAGGTCTCGGTCCCCCCACTTCGGGTCATGTGTCCTGTCCTCACCCTGTCACAGGTCCTGTCCCTCCCCACCCCCGTCACAGGTCCTGTCCCCACACACTTCGTCACAGGTCCTGTCCCTTCCCCACCCCCTGCCACAGGTCCTGTCCCTTCCCCGACACCCCCTGCCACAGGTCTCTGTCTCGACACTCCCGCCACAGGTCTCTGTCCCCCCAACCCTGTCACAGGTCCTAACCTTCCCCCGACACTCCTGCCAGGTCCTGTCCTCCCCCGACACCCCCGCCACAGGTCCTGTCCTCCCCTGACACTTCGCTTGGCAGGTCCTGTCCTCGACACTTCGTCACAGGTCTCTAAGTCTCGACACTTCGCCACAGGTCCTGCCCTCTCTGACACTCCCTGTCACAGGTCCTGTCCTCGGTCACCCCCGTCACAGGTCCTGTCCCCTCACCCCTGTCACAGGTCCTGTCCTCCCCCCGACACCCCTGCCACAGGTCCTGTCCTCCCCCCGACAATTTCGTCACAGGTCCTGTCCCCCACTCCTGTCACAGGTCCTGTCCCTCCCCCACCCTGTCACAGGTCCTGTCCCTCTAATTTCCCCTGTCACAGGTCCTGTCCCCCTCACCCCTGTCACAGGTCCTGTCCCCCTACCCTGTCACAGGTCCTGTCCCCACCCTGTCACAGGTCCTGTCCCTCCTCCCGACACCCCTGTCACAGGTCCTGTCCCCCACCCCCGTCACAGGTCCTGCCTCCCCCATCAGGTCCTCCCCGGCGCAGGCCCGGTGGCGGCCGCGCACGCAGGCCAGGAGCCCACGAAGCCCGGGCAGCTGGACCCCCGCCCGGCCCCTCCCACGGCCGCTCTCCAAGGCCGGAGTGTTGAGGAGGATCCCCGCGAACGGGAAGGTGCGCGTTGGAAGCGGAAGCCGGGGCCGGGCCGGGCCACGCAGGGCAGGAGCCGATGCGCACGTCCAGGCCCCGCCGCACCGCCCGCCCCGGCCGAGGGGCGCCGGCCGAGGGGATGGCGGACGCCTCCCGCCGTTACTAGGCGACCGCCCGCCGCCGCCGGGACCCGGGCGCCGACCGACCCGGGCCGCCCCCTCCGGGCCCCCTCCGGGCCCCCACCCGCCCGACCCGCCGCCGGCACCGCAGGCGGGAGCGACGCCCTCCGGGGGCGGGCAGGGCTCGCCGTGCAGCAAGGGCACAGGGAAGGACGCGGGGCCCGGGCCGGCCCGACCCACCCTGCAGCAGGCGGATCTGTCGCCGTAATTGCTCCTTTTCCTCCATCTCCGGAGTCCGCGACGCCCGGCCAGGCCCCCGCCACGTCATCGCCGCGCGACTGTTTTTCCCCCCGCGGGCGGGGCGGGGCGGGGCGGAGTCGGGCCGGGGCGGGGCGGGGCGGGGCCCGCGGGAGCGCCGAGACTGCGCACTGCCAGCCAGGCCGGGGCGTTGGCGGGGCCTCGGGGGACGCGCCTTCGTCCTGGCGACGCCCGCGGAAAGGCGGGGCCGCGCCTGCGCAGAGCGAGGGGCGGGTGACGTCAGTAGGGAGCGCCGGCGAGTGGCGCTAGCTCCCGGGGCGGGGCCGCGGAGGGGCGGGCCGCGGAGGGGCGGGGCCGTGGAGGGCGGGGCCGCGGAGGGGCGGGGCCGCGGAGGGGCGGGGCCGCGGAGGGGCGGGGCCGCGGAGGGGCGGGGCCGCGGAGGGGCGGGGCCGCGGAGGGGCGGGGCCGCTGAGGGGCGGGGCCGCGGAGGGGCGGAGGAAAGAGGAAGCTGGCCGGGGAGGGGGCCGCCCGCGGAAGGAAGAGCTACCGCAGGAGCAGGAAGAGCGTGGACCACGGCGGTGATCCCGCAGCACCGACCGTAGGGTTATTTTTTTAAGATTTTATTTATTTATGAATGACAGACAGAGGCAGAGACCCAGGCAGAGGGAGGAGCAGGCTCCCTGCACGGAGCCCGGAGCCCGACGCGGGACTCGATCCCGGGACCCCGGGTCACGCCCTGGGCCGAAGGCAGGTGCTCCGCCGCTGAGCCCCGCCCCCCCCGCCCCCGGGGATCCCCCGACCGGGGATGAAACGCGTGGCAGCAACGAGGCCGGGCGTTCACAGGCGCCGTGTCTGCAGGGGGACAGCCCCGCCCGCTCCGCAGACAGCGACAGCGATGGACACTCGGGAGCCTCTTGGGGGGCGCGTGCCAGGCTGAGAAGACGCGGGTGGAACCGCACCGGGCGTCCCTCCCAGCCCAGAGGCCTTTGAGGAGTGGAATCTGTCTGGAACCATCTTTGCTTCCTGCGCCCTTTCTGGTCCCTCTGCAGGCACCACCTGGCCTGTCCACGCTCTGTCCCACCCCCTGCCCTCCTCCCCCACAGGCAGCCTAGGCGCCCTAGGAGGGAGGCTGCGTGGACCGGCCCAGGGTGCCCTGAGTACTTGCCAAAACCCTGAGGGCAGGGGAGGGAGTTGTCACAGGGATCCTGAAAAGCACTCCTTTGGGTCCTTTGGGCTCGTCCTGCGTTGCTTCCCTTGGGATTCCTGCAACCATCACCCCGTGAACGCGGCGGCTGGCCCGGTGCAGGACAGAACCGCGCAGCTCTGCCGCCAGCGCTCTCACCGTCAGCCACCTGCCAAGGTGACAGGACTGGTAGCCAGCCGGCAACCGTGAACCCAGGCGAGGCCCGGGGGCGGGGGCGGCCCACTTCTGCTGTGTCCAGCCTAGATGGCGTAATTCAGGACGACTCCCACGTTTATGCTTGACTCAGTGGGTGTCGGTCACGCCACTGAGGTGGGGGTATTTCCTGAGATTCGCGAGTCTGGCCCTAAGCCTGTTCTCTTCTGTTATGGGACGGGTGGTCCAGTCCTGCGGTGGCGGAGAGGAGAGCCCAGCCACCCCCAGAGGGCACAGCCTTGGGGATTGTCCCCGGGGTGAGAAACTGTAGCGAGGACGTCCTGCTGCCGCAGCTAACTCACCAAAACGGATCCTAACAGTTACGCTCAAAACTCGCTGACGCTTCTCAAACTGGCAAAAATGGAAACACTGTTCAGTGTTGGCACGGGGGGGTGGGGGGCACAGAAACGCACACTGCTCCGGACGTCGGCAAAGCCTTAATGAAAGGCAACTTGAAATGTGCGCCAAGGCCCTGAGGGTTATTCGAGTACTTTCGTTTTTAGGAACTCTCCTCAAAATGCAACAGGACAGGGCAGCCCGGGTGGCCCAGCGGTTTAGCGCCACCTTCGGCCCAGGGCGTGACTCCAGGTCCCAGGATTGAGTCCCGCGTCGGGCTCCCTGCATGGAGCCTGCTTCTCCCTCTGCCTGGGTCTCTGCCTCTCTCTCTCTCTCTCTCTCTCTGTGTGTGTCTCTATGAATAAATAAAATCTTTTTATTATTTTTTTTATAAAATCTTTTTAAAAAATGCAACAGGACACTTTTTTTTATTTGAGAGAAAGAGCAAGCAGGGGGAGTGGGAGAAGGAGAAGCAGACTCTGTGCTGAGCAGGGAGCCCGACGTGGGGCTCGATCCCAGGACCCAAGATCCTGACCTGAGCCCAAGGCAGAGGCTTCACTGACAGCCCCAGGCCCCGAGACGTGGCGCGTTCTCTATGATCAGCAGACAAACACACCGAGCACACTGTAGCCCTTCACAGCAGGCCAGGCGCCGCTCTGGTGTCAGGACATCAGCACAGCCAGTTCCCACGACAACCGTCTTCAGGGGTCACTTCTGGAGGCAGCTGTACGTCCTGGGCCCTCCTGAGCCCCGCGTGTCCCGGCCGGCTGCCGTCTCCCCCGCACAGCTTGCTTCCTGCTAACCACTCCCCTCCCGCAGCCTTTCTCGCCACCCCCCCAGCCCTGACCTGAGCCACACCCTCCCAGAGGGCTGCTGGGGGCGGGCAGGGGCGGCCCGAGGTCTCCACCCCGGACGGACGGACGGACGTTCAGCAGACAAGCCCTGGAGTGGGGCCTGCTGCTCCCCACCTTCCCCACGCCCAGCTGCCACTCTCCTGCGGCTGCTGCATCCGCCACAGCACGAAGCTGCCCCGCAGGTGCACCACCGCTCTGAAGGGGCAGGGCCTATTAAGGAGAGCGCAGAGTAGCCATAACAGACGCATTCTCAGGGAACGTCAAGGTGTCAGATCCGTCCTGTTACCCGCCTCCTTCCACCCACCCCGGCACACCCACCCCTCCTGCCAACTCCTTCCCTCTGGAGCTGCGCGCAGGTGGGAGCCAGGCTTGCCAGGCCTTCGGGGGAAACAGGCGCTTGGCAGGCTGGGACCGCGACCCCATGGACGCCCCCTCACCTTTCATCCCAGAGGGAAGGGAGCAGGTGTCCCTGCGGGAGACGGCTGCCCCCAAGGACCTGGGGATCCCTGCGTCACCCCAGCATCACCTCCCACACCTAACCCTCGCTAAAAAGCATGACCGTCAGACTCTTAGCCAGGTCCAGTCTGGAAGAAAGGTGTTGGGGTCTACTGTGCCCTAAACCACGGCGTTTCCACAATATGCTCGGGGTCAACCCACATGCCTGGACCTAAGCAAACCTCAAGCGGGGCCCGCCAGTAACTTCTCCCCTCCTGCCCCAGCGATGCCTGGATTCGGGCAGTGAGCGCTCCTCCCAGCTGGGGCAGTGAAGTAAGGCCCAGAAAACCAGGAGCGTGAGCAAGGGGGCTGCTTCCTCCTGCAGAGGTCCCGTTGGGGCGGGATAGGGTCCTGCGGCCCCCACTGCAGCAGGCAGAAAGCCCAGCAAACCAGACAGATCACTGCAGGGCCCAGTGCAGGGGCCTTCCTGCTGCCCTTGCCCCCAGACCCCTGGGTGCCCCTGAGCCGCCCCTGAGCCCAGCCCGCCCTGCTCTGCAGCTGACCCCGCCGCCCTGAGATCTGCACAACGTTGACTGAGCGACTGCTGGCCAGGTCATTGCAGTTGTGCCCCAAGGCCTATAGCTACTGACCCCCCGGGTGGCCGTGGGGATGGAGCGGGAGGGATGCCAGGGTGAGGGGGGACTTAATTCTCAGAAGACTTCTGGGACTTCGTCTGCGCTCAGCACTCTCTTGGCCCTGGGCTGCCGCCACAGGGAAGTCTCTAATCCTGACCGATTTTTGGAGCGAGGGACCCCAGTCTCCCAGGGGGCGGGACAGAGACGTGGGCACAGGGCAGAAGCAGTGATGGCGGCTGGTGGGGAGGCTGCGGAGGGCGTGGGCGTGGACTTCCAGGAACGTCCCTGGAACGATCGCCACCGGCTGCAGCCGGCCCTGGGCTGCTCGTGCTGGGGGTGCTGGGGCCTGCCCTGTGTGCCCCCAATGCCCGGGCCGGGGTGCACCTGGGGCGGTGCCCTCCACCCAGCCGTCTGCGTTACCCCCAGGCCCCGCACACAGCCCGAGGTGCCCGTGGCCTCCCCATCTGGGGTCACAACCTGCCATCCCCGTGGACCCCCAGGGCCTTGGCCAGGGCAGCCTCACCTGTGACCATGTGACATAGGGTGGGCTTGAGGAGGACATAGTGTCGCCCTGGAGTTCCTGGCCCTCAAAGTGTCCTGCTGGCCACCCTTCCCCTCTTGAATGGGAGCCAGGGAGGGGACAGGGCACAGAGGCAGCCCCTCCCACGAGGCCCCTCTCGTCCCCACAGGCCGTGCCAGAGCTGACCTCTGTCCTCGCAGGAAGCCAGGAGCCTGGGAGATAGACACGCAGCGGGCTGGGCTTGGCCAGTGCCTCGTACTTTGGTTATTGGCAGAAACTGAAACCGAAAGAGGAGTCACGGCAGCCCTGCCTGGCCCCCGCCCTCCCCGCCTCAGGGCCGTGGCAGCCCCCTAAGTGCCTCCGGGCACACGCGTGCACAGCAGCCTGCCCACGGACGCCCCGCCCCGCCTGCTCCTCCCCTGGACCCAGGGCCCCGGGGCGGCCGCGCGGGAGCAGGGGAAGCAGCAGACTGTGCCCGAGGAGACAGGCCGCAGGCGGGACGGCCTCCGAGCATCAGCAGCCGCGCCGGCCTTGGCCTCGCGGCCCCCACACAGGTATGCACACGACACATGCGTACAGGCACACACGTGTGCAAGTGCAAATAGCGCACACGGCAAACACGTGAGCACACGCGGGCTCCTCGCTCAGGCTCTTGGAGCCTCCTGCTCCCGGCAGCAGTGGCCTCCAGGGGCGGGCCTGCAGCTGCGCCACCGCGAGCACCCACCGCCCCGAGGGGCAGCCGGCGAGCCTCGCCCCGTGCGGCCTCCAGGGTGTCAGGGCAGGGAGCGCGGGAGGGGGAGCCCGCGGGCTCCGGCTGGCTGTCCTGCCCTGGCCGTGACTGTCGCTGCCCAGCACGAGCGGGACCACGGCCTGGATGTTGAAAACCTGACTCCAGGGCGGCCCGGGGGCTCAGCGGTTTAGCGCCGCCGTCAGCCGGGGGCGTGATCCTGGGGTCCCGGATCGAGTCCCACGTCGGGCTCCCCACGAGGAGGCTGCTTCTCCCTCTGCCTGGGTCTCTGCCCCTCTCTCTCTCACACACACACACATAAATAAATAAAATCTTAAAAAAAAAAAAAACTCCTGACTGCAGGTTTTCTCAGCAACAGCTGTATGGCCGAGCGGTCCACACGGCATGCGACTCGC